>BQNB010122802.1:0-20213 GCA_026074375.1 Tanacetum coccineum
GTCGAAAACGGGCGAAATCAGTTGAAAACAAGCGAAATTGGTCGAAATCGGTTGAAAACGAACGAAATCGGTCGAAAACGATCGAAATTGGTCAAAATCGATTGAAAACGATCGAAACGGACAAAATCGGTCAAAATTTGTCGAAAATGGTCGAAATCAATCGAAAACAAACGAAATCGGTCGAAAATGGTCGAAATCGATCGAAAACGGACAAAATCGGTCGAAATCGGCCAGAAACGGTCGAAATCTGTCGAAAACGCTCGAAATCGATCGAATCGGTTGAAAACGGTCAAAATCGGCAAAAAACGGACGAAATCGGCCGAAATTAGACGAAATAGGCCGAAAACGTGCGAAAGGGAGCAAAAACATAGAAAAACGTGCAAAGGTGTTCGAAAACGCTTAAAACGTACAAGAACGTAAAAAAAGTTTGAAAACGTTCTTAAGCGTAGAAAAAATTTGAACTTTTTCCCGTTTGACTCGAGACCGTTTGACCCGTGCCCGTTTGGCCCGCGCCCGTTTGACTCATGTTTTAAAAATCACCCGTTTGGCCCATTGCCCAAACCCGCCCTACCCGCCTATTTTGCCACCTCCAACTTTGACTAAAACACTAAAAAAATAAAAATAGAACACCAATCAATCTAATAATCATATCTAAATGAGTGACTTTTTTCTTTCACTCACACATAGAGTAAAAGGAGAAAAAAATACATAAAACACAAAACCAAACACACCCGATTGACTACACCTTCCGATTGACTCCACCACCCATCTTCTCTTCTTCTTTATCATCATCTTCATT
Organism: Tanacetum coccineum; assembly: GCA_026074375.1. Taxonomy (NCBI): domain Eukaryota; kingdom Viridiplantae; phylum Streptophyta; class Magnoliopsida; order Asterales; family Asteraceae; genus Tanacetum; species Tanacetum coccineum. The sequence goes on from BQNB010122802.1 coordinate 800, forward strand.
AGATCCATTTTCTTATTTTCTCTTTGTTTTCCATCAGATCTGGAATCCTTAAATTCTAAATTAATTCACTTCAGCTTTTTATTATTATTTTTGGAAGATCTCATCACCAACTGTTTGATTAAACTCCTCAATGAAAATCTTGGTTTTGGGGGTTTTCAAAGACTAAAAAGGTAGGTGCTTATTTTTATATATATTTGTGATGGGTTTTTGTTTAATTTTATTGGGTTTAAGTTTTTTTTAGGATATACACCAACTGTTTGATGAGATTCCTCGATCAAAAGTCTGACTTTTTTGTTGATTTTTTTTTGGGGGATCTTGCTTGTATTTATGTTTTGAATAATGGGTTTTGCTTAAATTTAATGGGGTTTAAGTTATTTTAGGATAAAAGTGATTAAAATTGGATGTACACTAACTGCTTGGTGAAATTCCTCAATGAAAATTTTGACTATTTTGATGATTTTTTTTGTGGGTTTTGCTTTTAACTATGGTTTGAATAATGGGTTTATGTTAATCTAGATTAATTGGGAAAAAAATTGTGTGAAAATGGTTAAAAATTGAACAGAACACCTTTTTAATGTAATTTTGTCTAATTATGTGTTTTTGAATAACGGGTTTTGTTTAATTTTATGTTTTGATTAATGGGTATAAGTTAATTTAAATAAAAATTCTGTATTTTGATTGATGGGTTTAAAAAAATAGAATTTTATAATAAACACCAACTGTTTTGATTTAAGTAAAGGTTGGTGTATTTTACTTTATTTGTTTATGTTTTGTAGATTGGTTTATGGTATCGTAAATCCGGGATGTTATAAAGTTGGTAACATTTGAGTTCCGTTATAGGTATAAGATTACAGTTGCAGTATTTAACAAAAAAATCCGGGAAAATGGGAAAAGTTAATGATCAATGACTCGATAAAAGTCCTGCCTTGATGCGTGGTGTTATGCACTTGTACATGGTTATAATCTTTGACTTATTTTGAGGATTTTGATTAAATTTTATACACGTAGATAGCTAGTTGGAAATTTTTCATAGAATAATCTTTTGAAAAAGTGGAAGAATTAACTATCACCTATTCACCTGTTGCTAGTTGGAAATTTTTTTATATCGCTGGATCAGATCATGTTTGCTATTAATAAGTTTAGGTATTAATTGTGATAAGCTTTGATGACTATTGTAGGAACATTGGAGTATTTATATATTTTGGAAGGTTAAATAATGGAAGAGGCTGGTACTCAAGTAGCTCCTTCTTATCATATGTATAACACAATTGGTGCCGGAAGATTTCCCGATGCTCATCCAATGGCGAAAAAGCGCAGCATGCCGTTTCAAGGCACAAACTTCATGCAACAGCAGCAGCAACAACACCAACAGTATCTTCAAAGGTTAATTCCAACTTTAGACGACTCTCGGAACAGTTGGAACCCTAAGAGCTGGGAATGGGACAGTTCACGCCTTGTGGCTAAACCTGTAGATATGATGGAGATTCAGAAAGAACAAGAACAACAACAACATCACCAACCTGCTACTAATCCTGCAAATTCTGATGTTTCAAAGAGGAATCCGGTTGGTCAAAGGGAAGAAGATGGACAGCTCTCATTGAAGCTTGGTGGTGGTTTAGGTTCAGTTGAGGAGCCGGTAACCAGGCCTACCAAGAGGGTCCGATCTGGATCACCAGGAAATGCCGGCTTCAGTGGTGGTGGGAACTATCCAATGTGTCAGGTTGATAACTGTAAGGAAGACTTATCGGCTGCTAAAGATTATCACCGCCGTCACAAGGTTTGTGAGCTTCATAGTAAAGCCGGAAAAGCGTTGGTTGGAAAACAGATGCAACGATTTTGTCAACAGTGCAGCAGGTTGGTCGATTTAGTGTCTTAACTACCAAATATATTTATCATGACCGTGGTTTTCACATTCTAGGAGATATATATGTGTTTCATCTTTACATGTGACGGGGTCTTTGGTCTCATTTATGACTTGAAGATCAGTAGTTACCTTTCCGTGCTTGGGTGAATAGATTCTGAGTCTGTCAATATATAGGGGTCAAATAATCATCTAAATACCAGCTACAACGAAATTGGTTAGATAAGAAAGTAAATGATCTATTCAGGCCTTCTTTAAAATATGATAAGGGACTTTTACTCATTTCATAAGCAGTACACTTTTAAGTCTGTCATCCATGTAGGCAAACATGATGTGTATTTGCCTGTGTACATATTATTGGCCTCTCATAAAACAGGGGCAATTTTTTGACACGCAAGTGAGCAAATAGGTTAGTAATGTAAATTTGTATCTAAATATATATTTACAATTTTGTTATTAGGTTTCACCCTCTGTCAGAGTTCGATGAGGGGAAGCGTAGCTGTAGGCGTAGGCTTGCTGGTCATAACAGGCGAAGAAGAAAAACTCAGCCAGAAGATGTTGCTTCACAGTTGTTAGTTCCTGGAAATGGAGACAAAAATAGCAACGAAAAGATGGATATTGTTAATTTGCTAACTGTTTTAGCTCGTGCTCAAGGTATTGCAGCATAAAATTCCCTATTTATCCCTCCTTTTGTTTTTCTTCAGTCTATTAATATAATAATATTATGTGCTTTCAATATTAGGGAGCGCCGAGGACATGACTAGGAGCCCTCCACCGTTGCCTAACAAGGATCAGCTTATGCAGATTCTTAACAATATAAAATCGTTGCCTCTTTCGGCTGACCTCGCCTCAAAATTACCTGCGGCAGGAAACATGACCAATGTTAACCAAGAGAAACCATCCTCCGAGAGTCAAAAAGTTAACAGGATACCTGGTTCTTCGACCATGGACTTGCTTGGTGGTCTTTCTCGCACTGAATCCTTATCCCCAAATAGGAATCAGGTGATTGAGGCTGATAAAACTAACTCTGGGTACCTCGACCAAACCATGCTTCATAAACCAGTGACAGAGGTGCATTCTGGAGGAGAGAGAAGTAGTACTAGTTTTCAGTCTCGTGGTGAAGATTCAGATTGTCAAGTTCTTGACACTCCTGTTAATTTACAACTATCGTTATTTAGTTCTTCACCTGAAGATGACAGCCCACCTAAATTAGCTTCTAGCAGGAAGTACTTCTCATCTGACAGTAGTAATCCAACGGAAGATCACTCACCATCATCCTCTCCACCTGTTGTGCAAAGGCTGTTCCCAACAAAATCTTCAAGAGAAAGATTGAAGCCTGAGAGTATGTCAACTAGTGGTGAGATTACTGCACATGTAAAAGCTAGCAGTGGTCGCGGTCGTGGTGGCGGCACCACTATGTCTCTTGAGCTTTTTGGCGGACCAAATGGTGTAACCGATAATATTTCAATTCAAAGTTCTCCTTATCGAGCTGGCTACACATCTTCATCTGGATCTGATCAATCACCTTCCAGCTTAAATTCTGATCCCCAGGTTCTTGCTCGAACAGATCTATGCTAAGAAAACTTCCATCTCATTTTTTTATGTACACATCTGATTGTATATCTTGGTGTTTTTCTAGGATCGCACAGGGCGAATACTGTTCAAACTTTTTGACAAGGATCCAAGTCATTTGCCTGGTTCACTGCGTACACAGGTAAAGAGTTTGTTGGTGAAATGGGCTGGTTGGGTAATGGGTCAATAACGGGCAATTTTGCTTTGGTACAGGTTGAAATGGGTCGGTTTGGTTGGCCCCAAAACACATTCTATTTAAATTATTTTTATCTCATGTAATAATTAGTTTTCAGATATGATTTTAGTTATGCACTTGAACAAAATTTTAGTGTCTTGATTAAAATGCTTTATGAGGTCATATACCATAAGAAATACACTTTAGTGGACTGTCAACTTGTTTGAATTGGTCGACCTGTACCTTTTTATCTATATTTTCTACGCACAAGTTGACCCCTTCATCAGTAAATAGGCTGAAGTTGCCAACTATAAGCTTGACTTGTTAATGTTCTTGCCTTAATGGTTACAACTTTTTGGTTTTCAGGTCTATAATTGGCTTTCACAAAGTCCATCAGAGATAGAAGGATACATTAGACCTGGTTGTGTTGTTCTTTCCATTTATTTATCCATGTCATCATCTTCATGGGATCAAGTAAGTAAATTATTGATCTGGCTTTTTGCACTTTTACCTTTCCTATATCTTTTACTGATCACTTACGTTGTGCTGGTGGTGTTGCTTGCAGCTTGAAGGGAACTTCGTTCAATATATTAATTCTCTTTTGCAAGATTCTGGCACTGATTTTTGGGGAACTGGAAGGTTCTTGGCACACACTGAGAAGCAAATAGCATCGCATATGGATGGTGAGTCATGTTATTGTTTTTGCTTCAACTTATGATATGGTGAGGATGTGATACTACTCGGCAATTCTGGTCTATCAAGTGCTAGAATTCTATTGATAGTTTTAATAGACGTGGATGGACCATACTTTCTAGTTTGGTTTAAAAGAGTTCGGCCGGTTTACACCCAGTGCTTTCTCTGTGTTTCTCGAGTTTCATAAATAAATTAATAAGTGATAATCGTTGCACAGAACTTTTTTTCTTTAATAGTACGTATATGTTTTGTATAACGTGTAAGATTAGAATACACTTTTTAGTGGATTCCAGTCTTTTTCATTTTTGGCTAAAACGATAATTATACATTTCTTTGCGGCCATTACCTTTTTAGCTAAATATGTTATTTTTACCCACTTTTTACTTTGTTCCTGCTGTGACATTTGTTATATGTTGTAATACATCAGGGAAGGTCTATTTGTCTAAATTCCTGAAAGCATGGAGTTCTCCGCAGCTGATATCCATCTCCCCTTTGGCTATTGTGGCTGGAAAGGAGACTGCTCTTCTCCTAAGAGGCCGAAATCTGAGGACACCCGGCACCAAGTGCGTAAATCTTTCCCTCTACTTGTTTTAGTATTATTTGCTGGTTGAGAGTGGTGTGGAATATCAAAAATCATTCTTATCATATTTAAGGGATCACTGTTCGCCATGAGGATGGGATTATTTGGAGGGGAATCACAGAATTAACCAATCACGAATCTAAATACGAGGAAATAAAGCACGTTGTAGCTTTAAAGTTAGCGCAACTGTGTGTGCTCTTGGGTCGTGTTTCATTGAGGGGGGGTATATATCTGTTTGAATAAATGGTAGTAGTTTTGACCTATTTATGAATGGGAGGCTTGGTAGTTCTTTCAATCTCAAACTGCTCAAAAATAAAAATCAGTGAAAAGGCAAACAGGTTAAAATGTTCAATCAACCACTTAAAACTCTGCTTAATTCAAATATTTAACTTATTGTTGCCATATTATGTGATCATCGATTAATGGTTTAGATTCTTTATTGGTTTTATTCTTTAACCCGGGCATTCAACATTATGGCATTGACCTCTTGGCTGCCCTGTAAATGTGGTGATCTTTAATAGTCGTAATCTTAAACGGGTTAGATAAAATTTTCAACTAAAAAGGGAACGGGTTAAAAAGGCGGCACGGGCCAAAAGTGACACAAATTTTAATTCATTCACCACCATAAGCTGCGTTTTTGAAAAAGTTTGATCACGTTTTAGACTTTTAGTTTTTTCAAAAGATTGACATTTGAGTTGTTTGAACAGATAGAGAATGGTTTAAGGGGCACGAGCTTTCCAGTAATTATAGCTGATGCTACTCTATGCCAAGAATTGAGGCTCCTTGAGGCTGAATTTGCCGAAGTTTTGAACGGTCAGTCAACTTCAGTAAAGGAAACATTACATTTTTTGAACGAGCTCGGATGGCTATTTCAAAAAAAGCAAGGGGATTCTAGTTACAGCCTTAGTCGATTCAAGTTCCTGCTTGTATTCTCAGTGGAAAAAGATTTCTGTGCTTTAGTGAAGACGCTCTTAGGAATTCTACTTCAAAATGGCCCGGGTATCACAGAAGAGGAATCATCCTTGGAGATGCTATCGGGGGTTAACCTTTTAAATAGGGCTGTTAAAAGGAGGTCCAAAAGTATGGTTAACATGCTCTTACATTATTCAGTGGTTGACACCCAAACTACTTCCAGAAAGTATATATTCCCGCCAAACCTTGCTGGACCTGGTGGTATCACACCATTGCATCTGGCTGCTTGCACATCTGATTCAGACGATATAGTTGACACTTTGACAAATGACCCACAGGAGGTATGATCATGTTGCTCCAAAAACATTTTTTTGGCATTTATTAGTAATAGGTGACACCGTTTTTAGAAAAAGAAAATATCTACAAGAAAAAGACTTGTCATCATTAAGCAAGAGGTTGTTAATCTTTGAAGGAAAAAAAGGTCACTTTTTTAAAAGATTATTGTTCTGTTGTGCCTGGTATATATTTCTTACCCAGGTATATACATATGGGGGGGTTTGGGTTACGTTGTATTTTTAATGCGTCAAACCAAATCTGGCGATTCTGCCTTGTTACCCAAGCTGTCTGACCCACCCATTTTTGCTACCTCTACACAATATATAGTTCACAACTAATACTTGTTGTTTGATCCGTTTGGCGATTACAGATTGGGCTGCTGAGCTGGAATTCTTCATTAGATGCGAATGGGCTATCCCCATTCCAATATGCGTCTATGAGGAATGACAATTCATACAACATGCTAGTGGCCCGGAAGCTTGCGGACAGAATAGCTGGTCAAGTTTCGGTACGGATCTCAAATGAGATGGAGCTACAAACAATAAATGGCGATCAACAGGAACTAAGTTTTAGAATAAGAGACCGTGTGGCACCAAAATCTTGTTCAAAATGTGCCCTCATTACTGCAAAACACCCCAGAAGGATGCCCGGTTCACAAGGGTTACTTCACCGCCCATACATACACTCCATGCTTGCCATAGCTGCTGTGTGTGTATGTGTATGTCTTTTCCTACGCGGGGCCCCTGATATAGGCCTGGTTGCACCATTTAAGTGGGAAAATTTGAACTTTGGTTCAATGTAGAGGGAAGTAAGTTCTAAGAAAGCATGCCCTACGAATGCACCAAAAAGAATAAGTAGGACGAGTTATTTTAGATCATAATTTAACTTTTGGGAAGGTGAATAAGCAAAACGGGATCATTGACCGGTGTAACATAGCTTTTGAGGAACTGTTGCTTCCCCTGCCTTGAGGCTTTATTGTTGAGTTTCTGTTCGAAACCGAATGTGACTTGAAAACATGAAAAATGAACGGCAGGTAGGTGGTGGTTTTTGTCTGGTTGATGTTATTGACCGTGGCTGACTTGTTACTTGTAGCGTTTTCTTGAAATATGTAAGTTTATAATAGCAGATAGCGTTTGTGGCTTTTTTCTTCTTTTTTTGTATATTGTTTTGGCAAATGGAAAGGATGGTATCTGTAATCCTCTTTTGTTTTCATGCTAAATGGACACATTTTTATCTTCGTTTGGTTTTAGAACCTATATCGACCAAAATGTGGAAGGTTAACGAGGATAGTCAACCAGTTGGCTGTTTAACAGCCAGTATAAAACTATTTCAGGTAAGCTTTGTATGCGCCGCTTAAAAACTTGTATTTACGAGAATTGATATAAGTGAAATCCTTTATGTAATGTCTTTATGTAATGTCTGTTTTTTGTCGTTGCTACGTTCTATAAAGTTACCGTGCTAAGTTGCTGGTGACGTGAAAGTTATTGCGCTAAATTGCTGTTGAAACTAGAAAAAAAGTTGGTAACTTTTTATTCGATTGTATATTGTTTTGGACATAAAAAACCAAAATTGGCCGGCTTGTATATTTTGCTAGAAATCAAGAATGAATATGTCATCAGTAATAGACAAACACAAATATGCAAGAATTTATTTCATTTGTTTTCATTCTCACTTAGTCTTCCTTTAAAGCAAATAATACACTACCTCTCTAGAGTCTTAACATAGCACGTATGGCACCTCACGAGGTTGACGACTGTAGAGGCGTGCTAAAAGTTTACAGTGACGGTTCAATATGGCGGTCCACTGAACCGAGCTTTTCAGTCCCTGTGGTTGATGATGGCTCGGTTATTTGGAAAGATGTCATGTTTGATCAGCCCAACAATCTTTACCTTCGTCTTTACAAGCCGGCTAACGTAGAGGGTAAAAAACTGCCAGTGTTTTACTACATCCATGGTGGTGGTTTTTGCATTGGGTCAAGAACATGGCCTAATTGTCAAAATTATTGTTTTAAGTTGGCGTTGGCTCTACAAGCTGTGATTGTGGCTCCTGACTATCGGTTAGCTCCTGAGAACCGTATTCCGTTGGCTGTTGAAGATGGGCTTAACTCTGTTAAGTGGCTTCAGGCTCAAGCTGTGGCTGTTGAGCCTGATCCATGGTTGGTCGAGTGTGTGGACTTTAGTTGTGTCTTTATTTCTGGTGATTCGGCTGGAGGGAACATTGCTCATAATGTGGCAGCGAGGTTAGGGGCTGGTTCAAAGAGTCTTGAACCGGTTCGTGTTAGGGGGTACGTTTTATTGGCACCGTTCTTTGGTGGGACGCAACTGACCGATTTTGAGGCTAATGGTCCCAAAGACGCTTTCTTGAACTGGGAACTTATCGATAGGTTTGTGTTACTATACACACTTTTCCTTTCTTTGAAACATATGAATATGATCAAAAACTGAGATAAAAAAGGTCAAGCTCTCTAAATCCAAGTGAAGTACTTTATTTGATTATAAACTTGTTACATTAAAATTTTGCACGTTACTAACGTGCCGTTTATCTTTAAGATCGACTTCCTTTTAACCGTCGATATGTTATGGACAGGTTTTGGAGGCTATCGATTCCGGAAGGGGACACAATGGACCATCCTTTGGTGAACCCATTCGGACCGGCTAGCTTGGACCTTAAGCCAGTAGAGTTGGACCCAATATTGGTTGTTTGTGGTGCTTGTGATCTACTAAGAGACAGAGCAAAAGAGTATGCAGATAAACTAAAGAGTTGGGGTAAGGAGATGATTTATGAAGAATTTAAAGGTCAACAACATGGCTTCTTTACTATTAATCCAAATTCAGAACCATCTATTAAGTTGATGCAAATTATCAAAGATTTCATTACTAAGTATTCTGTTTAAATGTTGTACTAGTTGGCAAAATGATGTGCTTGAGGTCTTTATTTTGTGTGGTAGAAATATGCCTTGATGAATATGGAGGAATAATATGTATTTGTGTGAAAGCTTTTGGAAAGTTTTGAGTGTGACATAACAACTTAATTTAGTGGATGAGAATTTCACAAACTTGATCTCATCTATTTTAAGTAATTTAGTACTCATTCTCTACTTTGGGGTTTACCCTAGAGGAGGTATCATCTGTTTACACATCATCTATACCGTGTTCACACGAAATTGAGTAATATTGTTGTTATTGTATTAATATTGAAAAGATAATTTTGATCTGTCGACAAATATAAAAAAAATGTGAATTGACGGGAACACTCTGATCCGGGTGTATTTTGGCATCAGCCACTGTCCACCCCAATAGAAATAGCACCGACAAATCTCCTGGTTCAATGGGGCACCAACTGGAGTAGGCAGGAGCCGAGACTCGAACCCTTAATCTTTTATCCACAAAACCTCTCCAGTATGCCTATGAGTTTTTCGGAGGTGAGAACCAACTGAGCTAAAGCCCTTTTGGTGTCGACAAACTAATATAACGATAATCTGATAACGATAATATTACTAGACACTACAAATATATCCCATACTTGTCGAAATGATACTTGAACATATAATTATGGATGTAAACGAGTCGAATTTTAGCAGATCTCAATTGGGTTCGACAATATTATGTTCGGCTCGATAGCTAGTTGATACTTCATAAGTTTAAATTAGGCTCGACTAGGCTTGAAAAGCTCAATTAATATGCAATGATGTGTTTTCTAAACCAACTAAGACTTCAATAGAAGAAAAAGATTTGAATTCGGTTGAAGCTCGACTCGAAAAGCTCGATACATTAATGAATAATATTAGGGTATTCACATGTTAGTCCTTATAATATATATACATCTTATCCTTATATTATAAAAGAGTGAGTTTTTGGATATTCAATGTGCAGTATTAATGATTCTCCCCATTAAAACCCATTTATGTTCGACTCTTTGCACAACCTTTACATTTGCCTGACATTGAATATTCATTAATCCTTGCAGTAATAATCGTGGCAATTTCACAATAGTTTTAAGGATGTGAATGCGAGTCACCAGTTACAACAACAATTACAAGTATAATGAATGGGGGAGAGTATTTATGATTCAAGTCCATAATTTTGTGATTAATTAGTTTAGTCTTTTCATCATCCCATAATCTTCAATCGTATTGTTTCCACTGCCAAAAAAACACACACCCTCAAGCAAGAAAACACACACAATCGATTGATCCCTAAACTCACTTCCCACCACACAACGAGATCCAAACAATGATCCTTTAAGATTCTTTTGAGATGTGGGAAGGGTCATCCAATTACAACCAAAAGAGCATGTTAACCTCTTGATCTAACCATCGCAGAAGACGGCTCAAAAAATTATGTAAGTGACTCCTTATTGCTTGATTTCACTTTGAGAGTTAAAAGGTTTATGTTATGAATTTGTAAAAAACAAAATAACCTGCTCTTCATCTTCATCTTCTTTTTCTTATAATTATTTTGAATACCATATAGATTTTTAGTTTGTGTTATGATGTTATTTGATTTGTAGGAAACTTTGAATAAGCTTTTTGGTATTTGCTATTTTATACATATCTTTTACCTTGTAAAACTAACCCAAAAGACCAAAAACATATTAAAAATTGCAAATATATGCTTGTTTTTGTGTTTGTGTATGTGCAGGTACGAATATTAAAGAAATGGACAAAAATAAAGACAAAGCAGACAAAACCGAACACGAGAATGAAAAGAGCGCGAGATTACGAGTCCACCGGTGCCTTCGGATTTTATTGGGCCAGCCCGTAACCCACTTAACGGGTCGGGCCAGCCCAAATAAGTAAAAGCCCAACAAAAGCCCACAACAAATAGATAAAATCTGTTATATATATGAGATGGTGATGTAAGCATGATGCAAGCCCATGTGCCTTCAAATTAAATCAACAAGTGCTCACGTGAGCAAGCACTAATTCGTTTGGCCATTTGCAATGCGCCATGTGGCGGAATTTGATTTTCTTTCAATTCATTGTTTTAGTATGTACAAGAAGGAGAATGAATATAATCCAAAGGAGGAGAAACGATGCGTAGGAAGTAAGCCTTCTTTTGGGACACGTGTCGTGAAATAACCGGTTGGATCATTGTTTTGTAAATTCTCAATCCGTGTGATGAGTAACCATGCACAATGATTGCACAATGATTGGTTCAATCATTTTGCGATCATTAGACTCAATTTACACTTCTATCCCCTCTTACCCTATATAATGTTACTCGCCTCCCCTCAACATTGTTTTTAGTGAGTCTTTTTATTTTTCTTAGTTTAGTTTTAGCATTTTTAGCTTATTTTAGATTTGTAATAGCTTATTTTACTTTTTATGCTTATTGTACCTTTCTTATTTCGAGAACTTAATGTGATGATGTAATAATAATGGTTTAAAATGCGTTGAATTTATTGTTTTGCTTTTTGTTTGATCAATCGTTCGTAAATCTTTGTTTTCAAGATAGCTTATTCTATAAGATATATTTTCGAGCTTGTTATTGCATTTTATTATTTTCAAAAGTTCTTAAACTCTTAGAAAATGATTCTTACAAGCTTTCCAAGCTAATACGATTCAATCTCTAAAGTTTTCGAGCACTTTTCATTATAATAAGCCGTAATAAGCTCGGTTATAGCTTATTTATTTGCCTTCATCATTTTTGTTTGATTAGAAGCTCTTATTTACTGTTAAGATAAGCTTCTTAATAGCTTGTTCGAATTAGATTGAGCTTAAATTGAGTAGATCAAATTTTAGCTTGCGAATGTGCTTATTCAAGTTAAAAATTAAGGAGATAAAGTGCTTTTAGCTCATCTAGATTCCGAGTAGCTGTTCTCAATTACTTATGTGGGATTATTGATGCTAATTCGTGGATAGATATCAAGGTGCTTAAAATTAGAATTAGTTTTGATTAAGTGCTTGATTATTAAGGAAATAATTGCTTATTTCAAATTGATTTAAGTTTCGTAAGGATCTTTGATGCTTAATATGTTTTCATGATAAAGTCAATTTTTAGTGCTCATTAGTTATTTGTCTAGTTAAGAAATTAATGCTTATTAGCGTGTTAAACTGGTTCTTTTCCACAATCTTTTGGGTTTCGTTTGGATTTGTTTTGTTTAATTTTTCGGTGCTTATTTGAATTTAGTGTTCGTATCATTGTAATAGTGGTTTATTCAGTTCTTGCTCTAGCTTGATAAAATTGTAGATTTGCACTCGTACTCCTACTGTTCTAGTTCAGACATTTGAAAACTAGGAATTGAATTGGGCCTATGCATTGAAGAAGCTTGCGTTTGGGCTGCTATTCTTTTGGGCCTGCATTTGCAAATGTTATATTCTAGTTAACAGTTTGTTTGTTTTTATTGCTTTTGGTACCGGTCAACTCATGAGGCGTGGAGCTTAAGGGTTTATTTAGCTAAGACCGAATTTGATTATTTGTTTTAGCTAAATAAATCGGGTGGTATACGTTTAATTGCGGCTCTTCAATTCAGTTCCATTTTCTAATCCTTTTTCAATACTTAGAGTAGATTTATTTTATCGTTTAATAATATGTTTGCCTATTTGATTTTTGCCATGCTTAGTGTAGACTTATTTTTATCTTTTGATGGTATAACGTTTGCCATGTTTAGTTAGTTGATTTATTTGCTCATTTAGTGTTTAGAAATTAGTGCGAATTTAAAATAAGATTAGAGATTATTAATTTGCGACATTTTTTTAGATTAAAGTTTTAAAAAAAAACCCATGAAAAACGAGCCCAAATAACAAAAACGTGTGAAAAATGCAATGTATATGCTTGGTTTTGTGTTTGTGTATGTGCAGGTACCGGATATTAAGAAAATGACAAAATAAAGTAAAAAATGGACAAAGTCGAGCACGGAAATGAAAAGAGGACGAATAACCAAAGCCGAAGGCATATTCATGTTTTAATGGGTCAACCCATACCCGTTAAATGGGCTGGGTCAGCCCATTAACATTTGATGTATTTACCTTAACCCATATTAAAACCAAGTCCAAAAACCCTTATCCATTATAATCATGGCCCAACAACAACAATATGCTAAATCTGGCTCATTTAAATCTATACTCACAATTGAAATGAAATTAAAAATGGTGACGTGGGATGATGAAAGCCTCACGTGAGGAGGAAATTAATTCACACAAAACATGTGATAGCGCACTATGAAATGGGGCTGGCCAACAGAAAATTGACACGTGGCTATGAAATTTGTTATATTTATCAACTTCATTTCAATTGATGCAAACTGATCCAACGAGCGATATATCTGCGTGGGAATAAAGCAGTCAAAGAATGACACGCGTAAAAAATTTAAGCGACTGGATCATGAATTTATAAAGTGGCGATCCGTGTAAAGGCAATGATTGGCTGATGATTCTCATAATAATGAGGGCAAATTTACACTTTTCACCTTTCTTGGCCCTATAAAAGCAAGTCGCTCCCCTCATTTTGAACAAGTAAAGGAATTAGTTTTTTTTAGTTTTCTCTTTAGATTTTTAGCTTATTTTAGTTTTGTATTATCTTATTTTTTTATTTTAATGTACATTTCTTATTTCGAAAGTTTAATGTGATGATGTAATAAAAATAGTTTGAAGTTGATTAAATATCTCGGTTTGATTAAAATCTTTAATGTAGGACTTATTTAGAAGTTTCATATTTAAAATTGAATTTTAATAAGGCTTGCTATATATTTGTCTCTTTAAATAATCTTTTTTGTTTAATGCCTTACATGAGTTTAAATTGTTTTTATTGCTTTGCTCTTGTTATCTTTATTTACTTTATCAATATGTCAATAGATTTAGGTACCCTAATCAAAATCATTTTAAAACCATTCAAAACCCGATCAGACTTAACCCGATTTTCCAATTCACTCTTCGTCAGGAAGCACCCGAGTTTTTGATCAACTTTTGGTTAAAAGTTGTTTTGTCAATTTTTGGCGCCGCTGCCGGGGAGGCCGTGAAACGAATATTGAGTTGAAGTTTGTCGTGTTTGAAGACCCTTCCTCGTGAAGTTATCATTCTCATTTGTGAATATTTTCTTCTTATTTTTATAAAAATATAAAAATACAAAAATATTTTTCATTTTCTTTTATTAGTATTAGTATAAGATAAATAAAAACAAGAAAAAACCAAAAATATAAAAACATTGTCCATAATAATAAATAAAAATCATCATCAATATAATGCTTTCAACTGAAGCATTATCATAATAAGTTCCCGAACAAAAGATTTAAAACTTGCCTTTGTGTCACTTGTGAAGTACGGCTCACCTTTAATTGATAAACAAACTATAAGAGGGGTATAAGGAGGGTTGTTCCGAGGAACTACGACCCGAAAGGAGAAGGTTTTTAATAGCTTCGCGCTTTCCCGCTCCTCCGCTCCTTTGTGCGTTTTTCTTTTAGAGAGCTACCGTGAAACGAGTTGATTATTGGTTTAAGTTGTCTTATCTCATTTTGTCCGTTAATAAAATATGTTGCTTAAAAAACTCGAAAAACCAAAAATAATCTTCTTTTTCTTCTTATCCATTTAATTCTTTTCTTAACCCTCTTAATTGTTTAATTCTTATGGCGTCATTCGACTATCGTTACGCGATTAAAGAATGCTCGTCTTGTGGAGCTTTGTACACTAGAAACTGTGGTTGTTCAAAAGGGAGTCTTGAAGACAAGATTCTTGTTCCCGTACCCGACTCGTCTCAACGACCCCTTATTTTTGAAAAAAATTGTCTCAATTGTGGAGACCCGGTTCATGGTCTATATTGTCGACAATGTGCTCTAATACGAAAGACATTGGAGGAAGTTTTTCAAGATTTCCAAGACACTTCCGAGTCATCCGATGACGATACTAACTTTGTTAATGAAAATCAAGAGCCATTCGTTGTCAATCAAGACCCCGGTAAAAATTCCTCGCAAAGTCCTCCACACATTGATCATTGTTGTTACGGGTGTGGTGATTCGTTAGACGATATCTTCTGTCAACGATGTACTTGCGAGTCTTGTGGGAAAGGTGCTCATATTGGCTATAATTGCCCTCCGAAAGTTCCGGTTATCTCTAAACCGGAACCATGCAACAATCAAACCGTTAATGAGCTCCCACAGACTTTGCCAAGTGTTCACCCGACATCCTGTTCCGGAGATGAGAATTCATTCACTTATGATTCCAAACCTAATTTTGTTGATGATTCTCCTAACGTTTTCAACCCACCTCCGCAACCCTCGACGTATTCTTATGAGATTTGTGGGAACGATGCTTATTATGGTTACGATTGTTCACCTCAAGTTCCGTTTATCTATAATCCGGAACTGTGTTACGATCAAGACTTTAATATCCCACAAAATTCTCAACAACAATATCTTTGTTGTACCCGTTGCGGAGGTCCTCACGAGACTTTTCAATGTGATCAATTGATTTTCGATGAGCCTTATTGTGAAAACTACGGGGAACCTCATATGAGTTTTCAATGTCAACCGATGAATCAAAATTATTACGAACCTAATCCGTGCTATGATTCTAATTCTTTCGGTTTTGACCAAGTTCAACCCCCGCAGTATCCCGTCATTTATCATCCTCCTCATGAAACTTACCAATGTCAACCAATGAATGAAGATTATTATCACGAGCAAAATTCTTGCTATGATCCTAATTCTTTTGGTTTTGACCAACTTCTACCCCAGCCACTTCCCGTAATTGATCCTACTCCTCTTGAAAAAGGTATGGAAGAATTACGAATTGCTTTTCAAGCTTGGAGTGAAAGTGTTCGGCAAAAGAAGGAGGAAGAAGAAAAGCGAATTGCGGAAGATCAAGCGGCTAAAGATCGATATTGGAAGATTCCCATTTGCTACGATGATGACGAGGACGAGGAAAGTTCTATTCCCTTGAAAGATGTTATTATTTCTGGACTTCCCCCGTGTGTTGTAATCACACCCGTTTTATTAACCGAGGAGCCCGTTAACTCTTTAAGTATGGGGGACGAGCATCTTGATACTATTCTGGCAACGAAATCAGACAAAGTAATAAAGTCTAGTGTTGAGGATCTTGTCCTAATCCCACGTGAGTTCGAGGGTATTCCCGACAGTGTGTGTGATATGCCTCTTTGTAACAATCCTAACCCTCTTAAAGCTTTCAAAGATCACTATGAGATTGTCGTCGATTCCAACGATGATTCTTCTTCGAGTGATGACGATTCTTATGAGAACATCGATTATGTCGATGCATCACCTCCCGATGCTGAGATCGTCAGCTTAGAGGTGGTGGAGATTGTTATCCCGGAAGTTGGAGGGATTGATGATGATATTCTTCTAACAATCAAAGACGATATCCTTCGTGAAAAATTGTTGAATGTCAATCTTCTTATTGCTAACATCGAAGCATTAAAAGATAATCCCGTTCCATCTTCTGATTTTGTAACCAAGTCTCCCTCCACATTTCCTAACTCTTTCTTGGAGGAGACTAACACCTTTGATAATTCTTTAACCGAATCTGAAACTTTTCGCTTTAATCTGGAAGAGATTAGTAGTGGCAGTACCACTACTCGTTCTGATTATTCTCTTCCGGATTATGAAGCCTTCTATCTTGATGACGATCATATTGAAGAGAAGAGTAGTGGCAGTACCACTACTCATGCTGATTTTTCTCAATATGATTCGTTCATCTTTGATCTTTCGATCGATTCGTTTCCTCCTGCCGATAGGAGTGATTTATATCATGAGGAGTTCGCCGGTGAACTTGCTCACATCATATCTCCACCAGAGTATGATCATTTCTGCTTTAAGATTGAGCCCGAGCTGGGCAATCTTACTATGGATGTGGTGGAGGATATTTTTCCAACAAAAGAACCAAGAGTTCATGTGCCTAATGTTTTGCCCACCCATCTCACCCTTGACCTAGATCTGGATTTCATACTTTTAAGTGCACCTCTCTTCGCTTATATTGTATGGATCTTTCTTCCTTTTCTCACGTATCCAGTTACTCCACCATATCTTCTCTCCTGTGGGAATGAAGATACCATTTTTGACCCCGACATCTCCGTTTATCATTCTTTTATGCCGGGTGTATCTCATCGAAGTGGAACTTTCATGAAATTCATTGTTTATCCAAACCACTTGAATGAAAGTCCGATGGAGATTTTATCTTCCACTTGCTTCCCCCAATTAATGTGAGAGGGCCCGCCTCTTTCCTTTTTCGTGTTTTGTGTTTTGTGATTTTATGTCCAGGATACCTGGATTTTGAAGACTCTCGTGCTCATGGTTTTGTCTATTTATTCGAGCTTCATATCCTCAGCTTCATTTAAGGAATCCAATATCCTAATCTTATCGATTATCGTTTATCTTTAGCATACTTAATAAACGACTTTAGATTTGCATAGTGAACCCTTAATACTTGAATTATGCCTTGAAATTAGTATGGGGTGACAATCTCACATTGATGACAATGTGTAGTTTTAGTATGGGGGGAATCTATCGATTTAATTATACTTGTAGCCGTTGTTCTCATGTAACCCGTTTTTCCACCAAAAATATGTAATTTATGTGAAAAATAGCAAAAATTTAAAATTTTTATGCATGAAAAAGTGATAAATGTTAGAATAAAGTGATGAAATAAGTGTTGAGACACAAATAAAGGTGAAAACGAGAAATAAATTTTGATCCGACCGGTTTTATACCTTACCTTTTTCCTTAACATATTTAAATCGAGTTTGTTGCTAGTCTTATGTAGGCTTATCCATTATGCCGAGCTCGATTTATTGGAGTTGAGATTGTTGCCAGTCTATGTGACTTATTAAAGTGCCGATCTTAATTCGCTAGGCTAAGCATTCGCGAGTCTCTTTCTTAGAGATTTTAAATTGCGAAGAACAAGAAATGATAGTGTTAATTATAAGTCATTATATTAAACATATAATAGTTGATTTTCTTTCAAGCTCATAAGTATTAATTGTGGCTTTTTCTCCCATTAGTTTGTTTCACTTATATGCATAAATGTTTAATAAATAAGGTTGTCCGGTTCAATTGAATTTTTAGTAACTTCCCTTTGATTTGGAAGTCGATGATTCGAATTTTGGCTTATTTTATGCATTACATGTTTATTACTTTACTTATACCTTAAAGAGCCTTAGGGTATATGGTATGAGTAGAGTTAATCATTTTATTACTTTTTGCCTTAAAGAGCCTTAGGGTATATGGCAAATGTAATACTAATCATGAAATTATTTGTACCTTAAAGAGCCTTAAGGTATATAGTACTTATAAAATTAGTGAAAATGTTGCTTAGTTATTTGCACCTTAAAGAGCCTAAGGGTATATGATGTAAATAATATTACTTGATTTATGTCTTAAAGAGCCTTAGGGTATATGACATGAATTAAGGCAAAAGCAACAAAAGCCAAATTTTGGTTACTTTATCGGTTTTCAAGGATAGGGGTGGAAGCTAAATTTTATTTTCAACCGTCCCGCTTTTATTTTTGGAATTAATAAGTATCGAAACAAATCTTAAAGAGCCTACGGGTATACGACTTAAGCAAAATCTCGAGATACAAAATTAGGAATTGCGGGTGGAAAAGTAAGTACACAATTAGTACTTATGAGTAGTGTTAGTATCGTGACTTGTATTTGACAATGATCTTGTTTTTAAGCTTAGTATGAAAAAAGTAAAAGTTGGGGACGATGAATTTATTTTGCTTGTTCTATGATCCTAAGTATTATCAAAAATAATGAAAGCACAATGTTATGAAGTGTTGAAGTATGGAAAGTGATGAAAAAGTAAAAAAAATGGAAAAATGTTGAAAATGGAAAAACGGGGCGTTTCTTAACTATTGATTCCTTAATCCCTTTAGATGAGCACTTTGCTACTTTTCAAGGTAATTAGTTTGGGGGGATTGGAATTTTTAGTCTTAAGCGTGTATTTATTACATTGCGTGAGGACACGGCAATACCTTAGTATAGGGGAATTTGGTATTTGCTATTTTATACATATCTTTTACCTTGTAAAACGAACCCAAAAGACCAAAAACATATTAAAAATTGCAAATATATGCTTGTTTTTTTGTTTATGTATGTGCAGGTACGGATATTAAAGAAATGGACAAAAATAAAGACAAAGCAGACAAAACCGAACACGAGAATGGAAAGAGCGCGAGATTACGAGTCCACCGGTGCCTTCGGATTTTATTGGGCCAGCCCGTAACCCACTTAACGGGCCGGGCCAGCCCAAATAAGTAAAAGCCCAACAAAAGCCCACAACAAATAGATAAAATCTGTTATATATATGAGATGGTGATGTAAGCATGATGCAAGC
>BQNB010122803.1:0-20212 GCA_026074375.1 Tanacetum coccineum
CGGCAAAGAAACACCTCTTCACCCTACTCTACTCCTCGAGCACCAAACTCGAGAGTTTTCTTCTCTATGTCAACAAACTCCCTTATGGCGGAGAAAATCGTACACAACGTTGCTTACACCGATTTACGACACAAATCTATAACAACACGACTTCACTACTTGTTCACGACTTCACAACTTTACGACTTCTTCACGACTTCAAGACTTCTTCACAACTTCGCGACTTCACTTCACCAGAATACTTATATCACAACTATCTAACACTACTTGTTAAGATCACCATGATATAACTATACTTACAAAGATCGCCAAGATCTAGCTACTACACATAAATATAAGATATACAATTGATTTACAAATATGTGATATGGATGCAACAAGATTGCAATATACACTTGAGGTGTATTACTTCTTTACTTGATGATGAAAGTATTCTTCTCTTGCACTTGAGGAATTGAGCTTGGATCACTTAGAAACAAAGCTTTATGATTAAATGATCAAAGGTTTTTAGAGAGGATATGTGGGATGTTTTGAGCTGAAAGAATAAGTGTAAAAGGTGAGAAAATTGTGGGGAAAAGTCCTGTATTTATAGGACAAACTGGGGGAGCATCTACCTAGGGCCGGTCCCCTTAAATAGGTTGGCGGTCCCCTTAATTTTAAGGGGGCCGGCTATGTATTTAAGGGGGACGCCCTAGACTAGGGCTTCCCCAGTTTGTCTTTTGTGTAGGAGGAATTTTCTAGAACTTTTCTAGCCGTTTTAGGTCCAAAATTTTGAATTTCAAAATGTTTATTTTGAATAAAACATTTCTTTTAATTGTAGAAAATGTTTTGTAATGTTTATAAAAATGTTTACAACATTTTATAAAAGTGTGAGGTTGAATAAAAATTTTCCTTTGATCATAAAATGCATTAAGCATTTATTTATTCATACCTTGAAGTTATAATAAATTTTTGAATGAAAATTTACTACTAATACTGTTTACGTTTTTAATTTTACATTAAACTTTTTATATTTTGGTGATTATCGGGGAAGGGAGGGGGGGGGAGTGGAAAGTGGGGAGGTGAAAAAATGATTAGGTATAGAAGGGGGGGGGGGAAGTGGGATGTCACAATACTATCTCATTATATTTTATCAACAATCTGCCGTCTTTTTGATGATTTACAAAATTTAAACCCTTAAATGAAAAATTATTTTTCAACAGCTATTTAGTGAGTTTCATTGTCGATTTCTCCCCTTTTTTTGTAGAAATCATAAAAAGAAACATCGTCGAGAATTGCTAGTTAAATCGACGGAAAAATGCTCCCCCTTGATGTGGAGCTCCCCCTCGTTCGAGGGCGAGACCAAGGGAATCGAGCTATGGTATCTTGGCTACAAAAACGATAGAACAATACAAATATTCTAACGATGAGAAAGAAGGAAGGAAAAAATACGACAAGTGCAATGCAAACATCAAAGCAACATAATAGCTTTCAATCATTTAGGATTAATGTGTGTGAACAATACACAAGCATACATAAATAGAAAAACAAATATGCTTTAGAAGCATATTAATACATAAAGAAAAATCCTAAATAGCCATAAAAGGATTTTTTTTACTTGCTTACGACACAAAAGGGTTTGACGATTATTTGGAGGCATATTACGATATTAGTTGGTGTTTGTAGAGTTTTGAGAGGAGGCGGTTTGTGGAGGGATAATCTATTGAACTCTAGTTGGTGGATGAGGTCGAGTGAGAGGAATTCAATCCAATTGATATCCTCACTTAAAGCAAGGAATTGTTTTTGGGTGAAAATGCAACAAGGGCAATACCCAACATAGGTTTCAACTTGGTTAATGTTGAGGGTGTGTAGTAGGTTTTGAGAATAAGGTAATAAGGGAATGTGTTTTTTGTTGATATAGATGCATACAAGAGTTTGATAGGCTTGAAGTTGATTAATGTCACATATAGGTACTGTAGATTTGCATCTTGAAATGATGTTGCAACGCATGAATTAAAAGCTTGTGATAAAATATAAAAAAGATGAAATAGGTTATGGTGAAGATTACCTCACTGTTTGGAACACATGAGATGATCCAAACACTACTATTAAGTATTCTAGCTGTAATTTCCAAGTCTTTCTTTAGTTAGCATCATAATGTGTATCTTTTAAGCATTTCATGATTGTTGGTAATTTTATCCTCCTAATTTCTTCTTTTACTTAGCACCAAAATTGGTATCTATATCGCATCATATAAAATTGTAGTGCAATCAACAGCAAGGCGATTCGGATTCCGGTTATTATGTCATCAATGGATGTATGATTTTGTGAATTCTCATCAGCTTCACTTTCCTATAACAGTACGTATCCGGTAGCTATTTTTGACTTTTTTCTCTTTCTATATTGGATATATATAACTTACGGATTTTTAAATCTTTCAACATGTAGATGTCATGGACTTATCGACGTCAGCTTGTTGAAAACGATATCAATCGAACCATGGAGCAGTGGCATACCATGTGTCCTATTTGATTATGAATGAAGTGCTTGTTTTTGGAAATGGGATAAGTGCTTGTTAGATACACATTATCAGCTCGTGGTTTAGTTAATTTAGAGGCCGTTGGGATTGTTGTTTAGTTTGAATGATGTTTAGATTTCTGTTTGAATTAGACTATGGATTTCTATTTAAATTAGCAGCATTTTGGATTTTGCTTCTCAACTGCTTATTACTGTGAAAAATAACTGCTTATTTTGGGAAAGAAATGCTTGTTGTAGGTTTTTTTTTCTTCTTTCAAATATGACTTTAAGACCCTCCAAAAACAAGTCTTTTGGATCGGTTTGGGCACCGGTCTAAATTACTACTATTTTGCAAAAAGGCTTTTAGACCTGCTAAAAAGTAAGTCTTTTGAACCGGTTGTAAGAACCCATCTAAAAACAGTATTTTGAACCGGTTGCATCCCACCGTCTATAAAGCCAGATATCCTATGTGGGGACCCTCCCCTCATTTAGACCCCTTGAATCACCGGTCTAAAAATTGTTTTTAACCAGTTCAAAAGCTAGTTTTTGTAGTAGTGTTATTTCTTTCTTTGGTGTTTGCATAAGATTTGTATCAACAACATTTGGTTTTTGTTTTTTGCAACAATGTTCTTCCTCCTACTTCTTAGTTGGAATCGTTTATGCTAGTTCTCATTCTGGTTCTTCTACATTAAGTTATTATATAGTTTTTCCTCATTTACAAATTGACTTGAGACATTAATGAATGGTATATGATCGTTCCGTTCCATGCATGTGTGTGCTGCTTGTATATAGCCCAAAGATTTGGATTTCTTTTTAAGATTTTCAAGTTTTTTTTATTTCATTGATAAGCTATTCGTCCGATCCAGTTTCTTGTCGGATAATTTATTTGAAGTGTAGAATGTCCACATAATCTGTGTGTTGAGTTGCCGTATAGATTTCGCCATTATTTTTATTCCACCAAGAAACTTGAGCCAGAGTTTGATATGGTTGATACTGGTTGTCTAATTGTCTAACTATCATTAGAGGTGGCAAAATAGGTGGGTTGGATCGGGTTTGGGCACGGGTCTAAATGGTTTTGGTCTAGATAGGTCTTTTAGAAACATGGGTCTAGATGGGTTTTCGTAACTTAAATTTTTTTTTTGACCAACGATGATCTATGTAATCCAAGAAGTTATTCATAATCCGTTTTTATACGTTTTCTACATTTTCTTCCGTTTTCGTACGTTTTGAACGTTTTCGTCCATTTTTGACTGTTTCCGACCTTTTTCGACCGTTTGCGTACATTTTTGAATGGTTTTGAACGTTTTTGTACGTTTATAAACATTATTATACGTTTTTTCTCGTTTTCAGATCGTTTAGTATATTTTCGATCCGTTTTTATACGTTTTCGATCCGGCTTTTCGCTGTAGTTAGAACGTTTTCGTCCGTATTCCGTACGTTTTCCGAACGTTAGTTGTCCGTTGCGTACATTTTTTAAACGTTATAATACGTTTTTGTTTCGTTTTCATACGCTTTCAAACCGTTTTAAGTAACGTTTCATCCGTTTTTCAGTCCTTTTTGTCGGTTTCGTACGTTTTCACATACCTATTATTATAATTTTGTAACGTTTTAAATAACATATAACAATGTATAGATAACGTATAAGACGTCTGAAACGTATTTAAACGTACGCAAACGGAAAAAAACAGTATGAAACATATTGAAAATTGGACAAAAAAACGTACGGATAACATTAGAAATAAAGTAAGAAAATGAGACAAAAAACGAGCGAAAACGACAAAAAACGTACGAAAAACGACATAAACGAACGAAAACGTACAAAAAACCGGACGAAAATAAACAAAATCTATGAAAACATACAAAGACGAAAAAAACAGGCGAAAAACGAAACGGAAAACGAATGAAACCGGACGGAATGGAAGAAATATACCATATCCTAGTTTCAGCAAGGTCCTGCATAAAAGATTAGAAGATGAGTGCAAATTCCATCTCGCTATAATGTTACAAGAAAACAATTAAACTCACAACTGTACAGGGATCAATACATCGTATCCCAAACCCCAAGATACGCCGTATGGTTCCTGTAAAAACAATTTAAACGCTGGAAATTAAATACTGGAATTTACAAATACTGATAACGTCCATACATACATACGCCGTATCCTAAGGGGTCCAATACGCCGTATGTAATGTCTGAGAAGACAGACTCACCAAAAAAATTTAAAATTTAAACAATTAAATGCGACAAACAATTTAAAAATAACCGGGTTGTCTCCCGGGAAGCACTTATGTTTCAGAAAAGTCTTTAAGTTAGACTTGTCCCAATTTAATCCCATCCTTATAAAATAACTTGGGGTCGAACGGGATGCCAAATGACACATTTGAATTCTTGATAAGATTTATTGGCGTCCCTTTGAGAAAATTACAAGTCATGATATTAACATTTAGTCTCTTGATAAAAGTTTCAGTTCTGAAAAATTTATTAGATGTATCATGACTTGTTTTCAAAAGCTTATTTGACACTTGTTTATCAATGTTTGTTACATTAGGTAATGGTATGACAGACATATCCCCTAAAGGTTGCTCAATATCGATTTCATCATTAGCATTGTCCGTATCCGATTTTAGATCATCGAGATAAATTACGTTAAAAGGAAATAAATCATTAAAGTATAAAACGTTTTGTTCCTCTTCATCACATTCGGACAATGATGTTTCATCTTTTAGATTAAATTTATTGATATGTTGAGGACTTAAATTAGGTTCAGTTAAGATATCTGATTTAGACATTAGAGCATCATTGTAAACAATGGCTGGAAATTCATTCTCAAAATCTTTAAAGAAGTCTAAATCATCAAAATAACTGACCTCAGGCTTGGGTATCGAAAATAAAGGCATATTGACTTTATCATTATCATTTTCAGAATCCGTTTTCAAATCGTTGACATAAATTATTTTATAGGAAAATAAATTTTCGTCATAAATTACCGTGTAATCTTCATCATCGAATTCATCAAACGATATTCAAAAGTCAATTCTATTGTCGTTAAGAGGACTTACCGTAGGTTTACAGGAGAGTGCTGCATCAGACGTATCATCAAAGACTATAGCTGGGAATTCAGATTCGAAGTTGGTGAAGCAATTGTCTTCATCTTCATAATATTTCACCTTACCGTATGTGGCAGTTTGCCAATTGAACGTTCGACCAGCCCTTTGAGCTTTTTCCTCTTGAAGTTTGATGTATTCCTCCATAGTGATGTTGGGGTCGTCCATTATACCTGTAATAAATTATCTAAACTATCAAATAGCTTAATACGCCGTATTCAGTCAACTGAATACGCCGTATTGATGATAGAGTTGAATATGTTGTATTGATTTGAAAAAAATTATACGCCATATCCAACAAGATGAATACGCCGTATTCAATATTCAACTCAAAATGTTACAGCAGGCTGTAACAATGCACACAAACACACAATATGCAAAATATACAATGCAGGAAATTAAACACACAAACAAGCACACAAATATGCAATTTAAACTAAACCAAAACACTAATAAATAAGAATTAAACAACTTCATTCCCCGGTAGCAGCACCAAAAACTTGATGTGTCGTCGTGTAGGTGTTATTTTTGTTATCAAGTTTTACTATTTAATTTATGCCGACTATACCTAAAAAGAACACTCTAACGGGCAGTATACCCGGTCAAGATGTAGCTTCATTGGTAAGTAGGGTGTCGATCACTAAGAGCGAGAGCGTTAATATCTAATTTATAAGTATTTTAGTTATCTAATTTATGCAAAACCTAAGCTAATGATAAAGGGGTGGTTCAGCCTGAGAGACTGGCATGAATTTTGGTTATCTAAACTAAGGTTTTGATGACAAGTAAAGCAATAAACACACACAAGAAGATAACAAACGATAGAGAAGTGGTCAAATACAAATATAAAGAAAACATATCAACCATGAATAATTCGATAAAACGCAGGTTTGTTTATTAGTGAAATGGTATCTTATCTCGAAGCGGCATATCATTCTTAAGACTTAGGCGGTACTTCATCTTAAGACCTAGTGTTGGGTTTAAAAGACTTCAATATATTCTTAGAGTTATTGCTGGTCATGTATATATTAGTGTTGTCAAGCATAAATTAGTGTTGCTGGTAATACTAATGAAATTATGCTAAGTAGTTAGTACTGGTAGTATAAAAGTTACTATTGCTAGTTACTACTGTTAGTATAATTAGTACTGTTAGTATAAAGTTACTGCTGCTAGTAGAAGTTAAGACTGCTCAGAGATGAAGACTAAAAATATACTAAGTAGTTACTACTGCTAGTACAAAAGTTAGTACTGCTAGTGTATGTTAGTACTGCTAGTGTATGTTAGTACTGCTAGAATAAACTTCTAAGCTAGTTAATACTGCTTGTGCTCAGTTACAACTGCTGAGTGATTACTAGTGCTGGAAGGAATATGTTGACAGAGATGAGATCAAAGATTGATTGGAGAACAAGAATACTTACGAAGGTAAGTATTAGTTATTTGTAAAAGAAGATATGTATAACTTATTTGTTTAAGAGATTACGTTTGTTTATAGAAAAGATCATGATAAGTTAGGAAAGTATTGTAAGCCTTGTAGGACTCTTTGGTGTATAAAAGGAGGTCCTAGGGTATAATGTTAGATGTACATCTTTGATATTCATAGCTTCAAGGTTTTTTAAACCCTAACACTATTAAGAGTGTTCGTTTCATATTAAGGCTAAAAGTTTGGTATTTTTGTCTTGTTCATTGATTTTGTGTTACTGTTTTATAAAGAATTCTTCTTAGTATCATTGACTAGATTCCGCATAGTCTTTGATATTCATAATCAAGGTTTATATCATAGTTGTCTTGGATTTATTCAATACAACTAAGCTTCTTACAAGCTAAGCAAGATCTATTCAAGTGGGATCAACGAGTAGTATCAGAGCTTGTTGAGAAACTTTGAATAAGAAGATACAATCTACATATACCAGAACTATTTGTTTGTAAAAACATGGAGGCGGGATCTTCAACAATGGTTACTGCTGCAAAACTTCCAGTGCTCAATCCAGGAGAATTTGAGCTTTAGAAAATGAGGATAGAACAGTACTTCCTAATGACAGATTATGCTCTTTGGGAAGTAATAGTAAATGGAGACTCACCTCCACCAAAGAGAACTGTTGATGGAGTTGAGCAAACATATCCTCCTACAACTGCAGAGGAGAAGTTAGCAAGGAAGAATGAGTTAAAGGCAAGAGGTACACTGTTGATGGCTCTTCCAAATGAACATCAACTAAAGTTTAGTACCTACAAATGTGCAAGACTCTAATGGAAGCCATAGAGAAAAGGTTTGGAGGTAATAAGGAGTAAAAGAAAACTCAGAAGATACTTCTAAAGCAACAGTATAAGAATTTTAATAAATCAAGCTCAGAAGGACTTGATCAAACCTATGATAGGCTTCAAAAGCTTATCAGTCAGCTAGAGATTCTGGTGAAACTATTTCTCAAGAAGATATGAATCTGAAGTTTCTAAGAAGTCTCCCATCAGAATGGAAGACTCATACCTTGATCTGGAGAAACAAACCTGATTTAGACACCTTAAGCATGGATGACCTATACAACAATCTGAAGATTTATGAAACTAAAGTTAAAGGGTTATCAAGCTCAAACCAAAATTCACAGAATGTGGCTTTTGTATCTTCCAATAACTCTGGCAGTTCCAACCAAGCTTATGGTTCTAACTCTGCCAATACTGATAGTATGAGTGATGCTATGATCTATTCTTTCTTTGCAAACCAATCTAACAGTCCACAATTAAATGATGAGGACTTACAATAGATTGATGTTGATAACTTGGAAGAGATGGATCTAAAGTGGCAGATGGCTATGTTAACCATGAGAGCCAGAATATTTCTAAATAAGACTAGAAGGAAGATTAATGCAAATGGTTCTAAGACCATATGGTTTAACAAATCAAAGGTGGAATGCTATAACTGTCATAAAAGGGTCATTTTGCAAGGGAGTGTAGGGGTCCAAGGGAGAACAGGAATAGAGAACCTATAAGGAGAAATGTGATAGTGGAAACACCAGAGACAAAAGCTTTGGTGGCTTAAGATGGACTCGAGTATAACTGGAGTGATCAGGCAGAAGAAGGTCCTACAAACTTTGCACTTATGGCATATACATCTTTAGGTTCTTCAAGTTCTTCAAGCTCAGATTCTGAGGTATCTACTTGTTCTAAAGCATGTTTAAAATCTTATGAAACTCTCAAAGAACATTATGATAATCTGACAAGAGATTTTAATAAGTCTTAATTAAATGTAGGTTCTTATAAAGCATGTCTAGAATCTATAGAGGCTAGACTAGATGTGTATAAAAAGAATGAGGTTGTTTTTGAAGAGGACATAAAGATTTTAAAACTTGATATTAAGTTGAGAGATAATGCACTAACAGAGCTTAGAAAGAAATTTGAAAAAGCTAAAGGAAATGATCGATTTAAAACTTACCTTAGAAAAGTTTGGAAATTAATCTAAAAATCTAAGCAAACTGTTAGAGATTCAAGTAAGTGATAAGTTCAAGACGGATGTGGGGTTTTGATTAGTCAAGTGGTTGATAGTCATGTGTTTGATGGTCAAGAAAATGAAATGTACAAAACAAGTGAAGGGTATCATGTTGTTCCCCCTCCCTATACTGGGAACTTCATGCCCCCTAATGATTTGGTACTTTATGATGAGGGAGAATATGTTTTTAGTGAGTCAGTAACTAGTATACCTGATGTTGCAACAAGAGAAGCTAAGACTAGTGTGTTAAAACCTAAGTTTGTTGGTGAACCTCTTATTGAAGACTGGATATCTAACAGTGAGGATAAGAATGAGACTGAGTTTAAATCTAAACAGAGAAAACATAGTTTTGCTAAAACAGAATTTGTTAAATCTAATGAGTATGTGAAAACACCTAAGGAGTTTGTTAAGAAGGTAGAGAACAAAAGGCAAGCTAAATACCCTAGGAAAATAGTCAAAGCCCTAGAGGTAACCAGAGAAACTGGAATAACTTGATGACTCAGAAATTAGGAAGTAATTTTAAGTTTAAAAATAAAGCTTCTTATGAATGTGGCAGTTTTAATCATTTGATCAAAGGTTGTGATTTGTATGAAAAGAAAATGGTAGAGAAAGTTGTATGGAATAATGCTAGAAGGGAAAATCATCAAAATTCTCAAAGAATGACTCACCCTCATCCAAAAGGAAATTTTGTTCCAAAAGCAGTCTTAATGAAATCTGGCATTAAAACACTTAATACTACTGGGTAAAACTTTTCAAAAGCAGCAGTATCAGTTAATACTGCTAGACCAATTAATAATTCCTACACAAGACCAACAGTAAATAGTGCAAGGACAGCATCAAATGTTTTGATTTAGAGCACCTTACACATGTTAGAAGGCCCTTTAACAAGTCTACAACAAATAATAATAGTAATTTAAAAGAAAAGTTAATACTATTAAGGGAAATGTTACTACTGCTGGGCTAAAAGCAGTAGTAAGTGAAATAAGGGGAAATGAGGCTAATGCTATTAAGGCCTCAGCATGTTGGGTTTGGAGACCAAAGCAAAAGGTTTTAGACCATGTCTCCAGACACAATGGTGCATCAATGATATGAAAGGATTTGACTATGTTTGAGCCAAGGCAGATCCAAGTCTGTAATGGCTTGGGTCCCCAAGAGAGCCTGATTCTCTTACTTTTGTGCAGGGCAATCCACAGCTAGAATTGCAAGAAAAAGGAGTAATTGACAGTGGATTGCTTTAGGTTACCATGAATGGAAACACAAGTCCTATCCTCTCAGATATTGAAGAAAATTGATGGTGGATTTGTTGCATTTGGAGGAGATCCCAAATGAGGTAGAATCACTGGTAAGGTAAATCTATCAGGTAAAATTGGATTTTGGAAGAAGTGTTACTTTGTTAAGGAGCTAAAGTTTAAACCTTTTTAGTGTCTCACAAATGTGTGACAAGAAAAACAATGTTCTTTTTACAGACACTGAATGTGTTGTTTTGTCTCCTGACTTTCAGCTACTTGATAAAAACCATGTCTTGCTTAGAGTTCCTAGAAAAGAAAACATATACAGTGTTGATTTAAATAATTATTTTTCCCCTTCAGGAGATCTACTTAGTCCTCTTTGCAAAGGCTCTCGCATTAGATGAATTTAATCTTTGCATAGAAGAGGATTGGACATATAAATTTCAAAACACTAAACAAACTAGTAAGGGGAAACCTTGTCAGAGGTTTACCTTCAAAGATTTTTAAAAATAATCTTCATGTGTTGCTTGTCAGAAAGGGAAAGCATAACATAAAGCTCTTGTAAGACCAAGACTGTAAGCTTAATCAGCCAACCATTACAAATGTTGCATATGGATTTGTTTGGGCCAACATTTGTAAAGAGTCTAATAAAAAAGGTATACTGCCTAGTTGTCATAGATGACTATAGTAGGTTTAGTTGGGTTTTCTTCTTAGCCACTAAGGATGAAACTAGTGAAATCCTTAAAACATTTATTACAGGTATAGAAAATCTAATAGACTTTAAGGTGAAAGTAATCAGATGTGACAATGGAACTGAATTCAAGAATAAGGTCATGAACCAGTTCTGTGAAATGAAGGGTATTAAGAGGGAATTTAGTGTTGCTAGAACTCCACAACAAAATGGAGTAGCAGAAAGGAAAAACAGGACACTAATA
The DNA here is from genome assembly GCA_026074375.1 of Tanacetum coccineum. Taxonomy (NCBI): domain Eukaryota; kingdom Viridiplantae; phylum Streptophyta; class Magnoliopsida; order Asterales; family Asteraceae; genus Tanacetum; species Tanacetum coccineum. The sequence goes on from BQNB010122803.1 coordinate 11,238, forward strand.
GAAGCATAGAAGCTGCTAGGACTATGCTAGCTGATTCAAAATTGCCAACAACTTTTTGGGCTAAAGCAATTAATACTACTTGTTATGTTTAAAATAGGGTGTTAGTTATCAAGCCTCACAACAAGACCCCTTATGAACTTTTTCTAGGTAGAAAACCTGCCTTAAGCTTCATGAGACCATTTGGGTGTCTTGTTACTATTCTTAATACATTAGATTACCTAGGAAAGTTTAATGGAAAGGCTGATGAAGGGTTCTTTGTAGGATACTCTACCAATAGCAAAGCATATAGGGTATTCAATAGTAGAACTAGGATAGTGGAAGAGAACCTGCATGTTAAGTTTAGCGAAGCAACACCTAATATTGCAGGAAATGGACCTATATGGATTTTTGATATAGATGCTCTAACAATATCTATAAATTATAAGCCAATTGTTGCCAGGAATCAAACTAATGGTAATACAGGTACCAAAGAAAACATTGATGTAGGTCAAGCTAGGAAGAAGATAGTTCCTGATCAAGAGTATATACTACTACCATTGTTGACATCTAATCCATCACTTTCTAAAAGTTTAAAGGATTCTCTTGATGCTGGATTCAAACCATCAGGGGAGGAGAACAGTTAGATTTTTGAACATCAAGAGAATAAAGATAGTGAGTTGCCAAATATATAGGAGCCAAGAGTTAATCAAGTGCAGGATGTAATGTCAACATCACTAACAACATTAATACTGTTAATCCAACTGTTAGTGCTGCTGACATAGAAAATAATGTTGTTGATGAGAATATAGTCTATGGAGGTATTGATGATCCAAATATGCATAATTTGGAAGAGATTTTCTATTCGGATAATGATGAAGAAGTTGGTGCAGAGGCTGACATGAACAATTTGGCTACAAATGTGCCTGTCAGTCCTATTCCAACTACAAGAGTTCACAAGGATCATCCACTTGAACAAATCATTAGAGATATATGTTGATAGAAAATATATGCTAATGTAGTCTCAGTATGCAAAGAGTCCGCAACTATATTATTTTTCACATTTTACTGTTTTGAATAATCACTAAATATAAAAAACGTTTCAAGTAAAAATAAACGTAAACAAGTCAATTAGGGTAAATCATCATTTTCAACATTTACATCAACTTAAAGGTATGAATAAATTACTTGCTTATGCATTTTTAGATGATCAAAGGGAAATTTTTATATTTTTTTCAACTTAAACTTTTATTAAAATATTGGTAAACATTTTTTATAAATATACAAAAACATTTCTACATTTAAAAGAAATTTTTTATTCAAATATACATTTAGAATTTCAAAATTTTGAACCTAATAGGCTAGAAAAAATCCAGGTTATAACTCCTCACCCTGACTAGGACCAAAAAAGGGGGAGCGTCTGAACATGGAGCGGCCCCTTAAATACATGGGCGGCCCCCTTAATTATAAGGAGGTTGGCACCCTATTTAAGGGGACCGACCATAGACCCCGCTCCTCCAGCTTGTCCTATAAATACTAGACTATTCCCCAACATTTTTCTCACCTTTTGCACTCATTCTTTCTGTTCTAAAATAGCCCACACATCTCTCTAAATCCTTTGATCATTTAATCATAAAGCTTTGTTTCCAAGTGATCCAAGCTCAATTCCTCAAGTGCAAGAGAAGAATACTTCCATCATTAATTGAAGAAGTATTACAACCCAAGTATACATTGCAATCTTATTGCATTCACACCATATCTTGTAAATCATTTATAAATCTTGTAAAGTTGTGTAGTTATTAGGTTTTGGTGATTGTTGTAAGTATAGTTGGATATTGGTGATCTTTTCTAGTAATGTTAGTTAGTTGTGACATAAGTAGTGTGGTAAGGACAAGTAGTGAAGGTGTGAAGTTGTGAAGGTGTGAAGAAGTTATGTAGTTGTGTTCAAGGCATGAAGTTAAGTTGTGTAGTGAAGTTGTGAAATCGGTGAACAATTGTGAAAGTTGTGTTTGATATATCTGGTTCTAGCTAAGATTAGAACTTGACATCTAGCTTAGTGTCGGAAATAGATATAAGCAACGTTGTGTACAGTTTTCTCCGCCATAAAGGAGCTTGTTGACATAGTGAAGAAAACTCTTGAGTTAGGTGCTTGGGGAGTGGAGTAGGCCGAGGAGGAGATTCGTAACCGAACCACTATAAATCCTTGTGTTGTGGTTTGATCTTTCCAACTGTGAACTTTTATTTGCTTCTACTTATTTACATTGTTCATATTGTGCAAGTTTTGAATTCACAAAAATTCGAATCTAAGTTTTTATAAACAAACATAAATATTAAATTAAAAAGCGGTAAACTATTCAACCCTCCCCTTCTAGTTTTCCACAATTGGTATCAAGAGCCACGCTAAACAAGATTTTTATAATTAATTATATTTTAAAACTTGAATTGATCTATGGAATCAGAAAATTATTTGGAAGGGCAATCTATGCAAAGACCACCACTATTTGAAAGTGATGGATTTATTTATTGGAAAAATAGATTTGAAACTTATGTGAAGTCAAAAGATATAGATCTTTAGCATGTTATTACTGATGGTGATTTTCCTCCTATTCCAATTTATCCCGAAACTAAAGGATGGAATTGTATGTTTTCATAAACAATATGATGATCTTAAAAAGAAACTTGCAAAAAATAATGAAGCTAAAATGATAATTTATAATGCTTTGCCACGTAAAGAATACGAAAGAATTTTTATGTGTCAAACCGCAAAATAAATTTGGGATACTTTACTAATCACTCATCAAGGTAATAATCAAGTCAAAGCTACCAAAATAGGTCTTCTTGTTCAAAACATATGAACAATTATGATTCCGGAAGAGGAGTCAATAGCAAATTGCTTTGCTCAGGTTTAACTATTTTACTAGTCTAAAAGCACTTGATGAAGTTTCTCTAGCAAGAATTGTTGTTAGGAAATTTCTTAGGGCACTACAATCCAAAATGCGCGCGAAAAGGCACGGCGTATTGAAGAATCAAGAATCTAACAAACCCTTACCTCTTGACGAACTAATTGCGAAACTTGAAAGTTTTATGAAGAAGTAATAATGAAAGATGTAGAATAAAACGGTTTTAAAGGCAAGAAAGAACAAGTAGATCACTTGATTAAAAGTGAAAAGGAAGTAAGTGATGAAGATAACTCAATTTTGATAGTGAAGACGAAGTGTTATGCTATGGCACGTAATAGGAATTCAAGAAATTCTTCTAAGAGACGAGGTAGATTTGCAAGACAACTATGAGGCGATAGAAAAAACATTTCCAAGAAGTAGAACTGTTGGTTATGATAAAGTGAAAAGAAAAAAGTTTTTAGAGTTGCCGTGACCCAAAGACACTTCATTGGAAGAATATTTAAAGCCGCCAAAGAACAACTGATCAAAGAAGCATTCATTAGAGGACCATGGAGCGACAATGAGAAGATGAAGTGGGAAATAAGGACTAAAATGAAAGCTTGTCTTGTAGCTCAAGACGCCTCGATGAAATATGCTTAGGAGAAAACTTGGCACCGATGAGTGGATTAAAGATAGTGTGATGCTCAAAACACATGACCGATAATCAAAGTTGTTTCTCCATACAATCTACAACGGATTGTAACGTAATTTTCGGAAAGCAAATTACGCGGTATTAAAATCATAGGCAAAGGTACGATTTTCTAAGGACTCGTTTATATTGGAAAATGTTGAGCAGTAGATAACTTAACTTATACTTGCTTAGTAATGGTCAAATATGTGATAATAAATGCAAGTAATCATTTAACCGAACACTGATAGCGAAATAATCAAAAACAAAAAAGTTATAGGTAAGGAATTAGGAAAGGTGTGACTATATGTAATGAAAACTAGGAAAATAAACGAAAGGACAAAATATGCCTTTGCAACCATTAGACAAAAATTCCACACTATGGAATAGAATAATTTAGGTCATGTCTAATATGCAACTAATTCAATCATTTGCGTCTAAAGAATTAGTTAGAAAATCTACCTAAAAATAAATACGACCAACATTTTTGTCGTTGCTTGCAAAATTGAGAAATGCAAGCTCACGTAAGTCGACAAGGCTAAAATATATAGTCTCAACAACTAGATGCTTAGAACTACTTCACATGGATTTGTTTGGCCCCTCTGCCATATGAAGCTATGGAGGAAATCGTTATACCTTAGTAATTGTAGATGACTATTCTCGATACACTTAGACTAGATTTTTAGCAAATAAAACCAAAAGCCTTTGTAGAATTCAAATATTAGAAAACTGAGCCAAAACAAATTAGGTGTTCCTATTTGGATCAATTAGCGAATTTGACTTCCGAGTTTGACTTCTGAGATTGTCGAGATTGATTTATCCAAAAAAAATCAACACCGAATTTGACTTCCGAGTTTGACCAGATGTAACAAACTTTGACCAGATGTAACAAATTTTGACCAGATGAAACAAACTTTGACCAAGTGTAACAAACTTTGACCAGTTGAAACAAACTTTACTGAATTTGACCAGTCAAACTTCCGAATTTGACCAGTTGACTACCGAGTTTGACCAGATGTAACAAATTTTACTGAATTTGAAATTAAAAAGCTGTTGAATATCAAAAATAAGCACAAATAAGCAAATTCGGTACTAATCTTGCCAAGATTCTTACGATAAAACCGTAAGCAATCAATCTCGGTTGCATAAAACACACCCGAAATTAGCAATAAGCACAAAATAAGCTCAAATTCAGCAAAAAAGACACGAAAAACACACAATATCGCTCCTCGGCTCTTGATACCACTTGTGAGGTCTTGATTTCAGGATCAATAAGCAATAGAGTGTGTGTTTAGGTGTTGTGTGTGTGTTTATTCTAGAGAGAGAAAGATAGAAAGTAGAGAGAGAAAGAGGGAGGAGGAGGATTAGAGAAAATGATTAGAATGAGATTAGAAGACACACCTCACTAATGAGGAGGTGGTGGGGTATTTATACCCATTTTACAAGTATGAGCAAGGTGCTCTTGTCTTTTAGACTTTGGCTATTTAGCCAGGTTTCATGACTTATTTTAGTCACGAACCTTTCATCTAACCTATTACATAATATTATTTTTCTAATTATTACAAGACTCGATCTCAATAAGATCGTCACTTTTTATCATTTCTAACAATCTTCCCCCAAGGGACGATCATTGAGATCTCTCTTTGATTGCATTAATGATCATCATTTTCTTATTCGTAACACAGACCCTTAGTTACTGTAAAATATTAAGATTATCATTTTACAAACAATATGAAAGTGAAACTATTAATAACTACTAGTATGTTTTACTTAAACTATATGTTGTAAAAATATAAGTTTAGGATGAAAAGGATATCGGCTAATTATGTTAATGAAAATCTTAAACTCACATTAATTTATTAATTGAAATTAGTAAATAAATAAGCTTTTGTGTGGCACTAAAATTTTGTAATGTATAACTAGTTTTAGATTCCTGTGTGCGTACAAACTTTTAAGATAATTTCTTCTTAGATCTGATGATAGTTTAATAAAATACAATAAACGTGATCATTGTATACTATACTAAAGATGAAAACAAAAATGACATTTTTGGTGCTTTTTAGTGTCGTTTTACCGTTGGGCTTATTTTGGCCTGTTCCATTCGGACCGGTCCACTATGCACTCTTTCTCTATTCTTCAATATCCAGAATCTTCACCACCGTCTCTTACCAATTTCCTATTCCACGCAAAACCGACTCCCACCAATTCTCAGATCATCATCTTTTGTCATATCTTCATTTTTAGCACTTTGGTGGTTGTACCAGCTATGGCCATGAAGAAGCCGAAGGTTACAACCTTTGAAGAACAAAAAAAAATCATCTACCCGGTAAAATATCATCAAATCGCATATCATTATTTACATAAGTTTCTGATAAGTCCGGTGGTGGCAAGAAAAAAAGAGGTCAACCTTTTACATTTTATTTTTATTAGTTTTTGTATTTATTTTAGTGATTTTTAGTTGTGTTTGGATTTATAATATGGTAAATAATAATGGTTGTGAGGCATATACCATTCAAGGGGTGTCTGTTTAGGGGGTGTTTCTTTAGGCTTATATGGCGGGCTTATGGCTTAGTTGGTTTTCGGCTTATGTTTCATAACCTCACTTTCTATGGCTTATCTTCAAAGCTTATATTATAAGCTTACCATGTTATAATAACCTTATAATCTTATATAAGCTGAAAAGTTTCAAAATAAGCCCAAAGTTGTGGGATTATATAAGCCATAATTAAATAACTCATAAGTCATATATAACCTTAGACTAACACCCTCGGGTGTATGTTTTAGCTTTTTTTTGAGCTTATCATCATAAGCCCAAAATTTTTCCGTCAATTTTAATACAAATGTGAGCTTTTATATAACAACCAAAAGTTTAACGAGGCGTGTTTCCTTTATTTGGTACAGGCACTATAAAAATGATAGAGGTGACTACCACTGCTGCTTTTAAAATCACTCTATACTCATCATATGGCTTTTATCTATTCAGAAGTTAGAAAGCGACCCGCCCACTTTCAAAGCAACTTAGCTGTTTATAATTTGTAACGCTAACCTCCACCTTATGAGCGTACTCAAGTTGAACTTACAAACTTGGAGCGAATAAATGAAAGTTTTACATGAGGCAATGTCGGTTACAAAAATGACACAGTGTGTAGTCGATTTGGCCTTGTTCTAACCCTAAACCTGCTTTTCGGGAGTTTACGCGATGACGTTTATGGTTCTACATGTTTCCAACTGTCAGGAAGTGTAGATATACAAGTAAAAAGAATTGTTAAGTGGGTCCAATATTTAGGGTAAAACTACTTATTAGGAACTGTAGCCCTCGCGTCATTTCTTAAATGCAGTCCTTCCTCTTTTGCGGGACACAAATCATCTTTTAGCAACGTCCTTTGGTTACTGCCTGGAAAATACATAATCTTAACATTATTGTAATGCTCATTCCATGTGAGACAACAATAAATGTGCACTTTCTGTTATCTATTAACTAAATGTGAATTTGCCATGATTTAAAGTAGATACTAAAATGTTTAAATGTTTGATGCTACCATTCTTTGTCATCATCAAAGCGGAAAATGTTCGCCAGATATGTGTACAAACGCTTCCGGTGGTGATCAATTTCCATTCTTCAAATATCCATAATCTACACCACCTGACTCTTGCCAATTTCCTATTCCACATTCCGGTAACTCATGTTTTCACTCCGATATACGCCGTGCCAAAATGTGTTTAAACCGTCGTGGAACCCCATCACGTGGTAAAAAGAGTATCTATTCATTTATTTGGCTCCTAAATGTAACAGAGTATCTATTCTTTTTTGCTCATATAAAATGCACTCAGGTTCGGTATACAAAAAAACCGTTGTGATAATATAGCTCAAGAATAAATACTTGCGAGAGAGAGAGAAGAGAGAGAGCTTGGTCTAAACTAATATGCCGTCATTGAATTTAAAAATAAACAATTCACAATTATGATACCGGTATAAACTAAAATAAGAATAAAAAGTTAAGGGTAATTTGGCATGGTGTTGACGTGTCATTAACAAAAGCATGGGTAATGGATTGACTATAAGTTTTGATTGTGATAGATAGTTTACGTTTACCTAGCTCCTCATTGCGAATATGTTCTCTATTAAAAAGAACGGATAGATGAATATCTAATAGTTTTTATTGTGATTGAGGTTGTTACTAATAAGTGTATCGAAACTCTCAGTCCGTTACTTGCTACTTTTTACCTGTTTGTAATTGATGTTAATGTATATACAAGGGTTTTGCTATGTCAAGAAGATTTTACCCTTGCCCGCATCCAAAAAATCAAATGTACCAAAAATTGCAGGGCAGACAAATGCAAGCTTCAAATCCAAGAAATATATTAAGGAGACAATTAACTATGATGCATTACTACTGCAATTTGACCCAATGCTGGGATCGAATTTGTTTGTTATATCCGAATGAATTACCACCCATTGCAGGTGTTAAGGAGTTTTTTGTTAACGGAAATTTTATAGGTTTGAATAAAATGATACTTTCTCTTTTATGGTAGTGGTGTTCAAAAGTTGTTTACACTGTTTTCGTATAACTTTTATAAAAAAGAAACCAAAAAGAACCCTCTCTAACTTAAAAAAATAATAATTATACACATTACTTCATAAAAGAATTTGCATCCTTACTGACGATGTTGTTGCTATCAAAGGATTTGCATCCTTACTGTTGGTATAAAAGGATTTGCATCCTTATGTTGCTCCATTGCAGCCTTCCTGCATTAGTGGTTTTGCATCCTTACTATTGCAGATGGCTTTGCAATATGGTGTTTGCTAACTTTGGTGGCTTTACACATAATGATAATAATATTTTAGTAACATGTAAGCCCCGCCGTAACGCGCGGGCAGTATGCCGACTTGTTAGGTACCATTTAATAAATAATTACATATTACTAAAACTAACAAAAAGAGGGAAAACGGGTTGCATTAAATGCAAGCCCGACTCGGGTTGCATTAAATGTGCTTCCGACCCGTTCTTCATCCGGTTTTATTTAATGACCAGTTCTTCCGGTTTCATATAATGAGCCGGTCGACCCACTTACTCCTCATCTCTCTCTCGATTCTTCTTCTTCCTCTATACTCTTCTTCTCACACATACCTACCCTTTTTTGTGTGGATCTGTCTTCTTCTTTAACACACACCGTATGTTTCTTCTATATCTCTCTCTCTATAATATACATCGCCCTTCACATTTTTTAAGGTGGGCGAGGTCTGTTTTTGAGAGAGAAAGCAACAGAGATATAGAGGTGGGTTGTGATGGGTGATTAGTTTTTTGCCCACACAATTAGATTGCATGTAAGTGATTTTGATTAATTGTATTCTAGAATAGTTATGATATATAGGCCGAATCAAATAAGCTCATAAGCTGCTAAATAAGCAGATTGTAAAGTAAGGCGGTGTT
>BQNB010122804.1:0-20212 GCA_026074375.1 Tanacetum coccineum
ATGATGGGATCTTCATCAGTCAAGATAATATGTGGATGAAATTTTGAAGAAGTTTAGTTTTTCAACTGTGAAGACAGCAAATACACTCATGGAGACTTTAAAGCCATTACTCAAGGATGCAGAAGCTGAAGATGTTGATGTTCACTTATATAGATTAATGATTGGTTCATTGATGTATTTAACATCTTCAAGGCCTGATATAATGTTTGTTGTATGTGCTTGTGCAAGATTCCAAGTCACACCTAAAGTTTTACATCTTCATGCTATAAAAAGAATCTTTAGATACTTGAAAGGTCAGCCTAAATTGGGCCCTTGGTGTCCTAAGGACTCACCATTTGATTTGAAAGCTTATACTGATAGTGACTATGATGGTGCAAGTTTAGACAGGAAATCCACAATAGGAGGTTGTCAATTTCTTGGAAGTAGATTGATGTCATGGCAATGCAAGAAGCAAACTATAGTTGCCAACTCTACTAATGAAGCAGAATATGTGGCTGCTGCTAGTTGTTGTGGACAAGTACTCTGGATTCAAAATCAAATGCTAGATTATGGATACAATTTCATGAATACCAAGATTTTCATTGACAATGAAAGCACCATCTGCATAGTTAAGAATCCAGTATTTCACTCAAAGACTAAACACATTGAGATTAGGCATCACTTTATTCGAGATTCCAATGAGAAGAAGCTTATTCAGATGATAAAGATTCACACATATCAGAATGTTGCAGATTTGCTCACAAAAGCATTTGATGTTAGCAGATTTCAATATCTGATTGCAAGTATTAGAATGCTTAACCTCTCAAGTATTGATTTAGGGGAGGTTAATTGTGTTAATATGCAGCGGATTATGCACAAATGATGCTTGAAATGGAATGGAACAGCAGCTAATGATGAAATTCAAGTTCGTGGTGTTGGCCTAACTTTCTACTGGTAAGTATAATTAGTGCTGCTAGTTATACTTAATACTGCTATGTTAATGCTGTTAGTTATACTTACTACTGTTTATTATAATTAATATTGTGAGTATTGAGAGAAATTAATGAGCATAAAAATAGAAAGAGAGATGTGTGAAACAAAAATAGAAAGAGCGACTTTGTGAGCAAAAAGAATTGAGTGAATTGGTGAGAATGAAAAACAGAAAGAGAGATGTGTGAAACAAAAATAGATAGAGTGACTCTATAAGCTAAAAGAAATAAGAGAAATTGGTGAGAATAAAAACAGAAAGAGAGATGTGTGACATAAAAACACACAGAGTAATTCAGTGAGAAAAAGAATTGAGAGATACAGTGAGAATAAAAACAGAAAGAGAGCTTGTGAGAATCAAAATTGATGATGAAAATACTTTTTGGAATGAAATTGGAGTTAATGCTGGTGACTTAATGTTAATGTTGTTAGGCATAAACTTACTACTGCTGGTTAAGTTAATGCTGCCAGGCATACACTTACTACTACCAGTGTTAGTTAATGTTATTAGGCATAAACTTAATACTGCTGGGTCAGTTAATGCTGTTAGGCTTAACTTAGTACTGCTAGTTCAAGTTAATGCTGTTAAGGGTGATTTCATAAATACTTCGATTAAGGGTTTCAATCACTCATTCGATCGATTTTATACTTTGATATACTCTCTAATCATAAACCTTAACTCAATTTCATTCTTAATCATCAAAACCCAATATAATGTCGAACCTAAAGTTTGCTAAAACTCACAATCTGGTTGCGTTTTTGGAGAAACCCGAAGAAAGTGATGGGTTTGAGGGAATTATTGATTTTTTGAATGCAAGTTCTATCAGATATGCGCTAACGGTGAATCCCACCATGTATACTTCATGCATTAAGCAGTTCTGGGCTAATGCTAAGGCAAAAACTATCAATGCAGAAGTACAGATACAAGCCCTAGTAGATGGGAAGAAGGTGATCGTCACTGAGACGAGTGTGAGAAGAGCTCTTCAATTAAAAGATGCTGAAGGTACTGAATGCTTACCCAATGCTACCATTTTTGCAGAACTGGAAAGAATGAGGTATGAAAATCTTACACAAAAGATTACATTCTATAAAGCTTTCTTTTCACCTCAATGGAAATTTCTTATCCATACAATTCTGCAATGCCTTAGTGCTAAGACTACTGCTTGGAACGAATTTAGTAGCACTATTGCCTCAACTATCATATTTCTTGTCACAAACCAAAAATTTAACTTTTCCAAGTACATTTTTGATAATACTGTGAAGAACTTGGAGGGTGGGGTTAAATTTCTAATGTATCCAAGGTTTGTGCAAGTATTTCTAGATAAACAAGTTGAAGGAATGACCAAACATAAAGAAATTTATGTTACACCTTCTCACACTAAGAAGGTTTTTGCTAATATGAAGAGAGAAGGAAAAGGTTTTTCTGGGAGAGTTACCCCTTTATTTCAAACTATGATGGTTCAAGCTCTTGAAGAATTAGGTGAGGGTTCAGAAATACCAACTGATCCTCAACACACACCCACTATTATTCAACCATCTACATCACAGCCTCAGAAGAAACAACTAAGAAGGAAACAGAGGAAAGACACTAAGGTTCCTCAACCTAGTGGTTCTACAGAGCCTATCACTGATGAGGCTGTCAATGAGGAGCATGTACCTATATATTCTAATGATCCACTACTAAGTGGTGAGGATAGATTAAAACTAAATGAATTGATGGAACTTTGTACCAATTTGTCACAAAAAGTTCTTGACTTGGAGAACACTAAGACCTCTTAAGCTGCAGAGATTGATAAATTAAAGGAGAGGGTCAAGAAGCTAGAAAGGAGGAATAAGTCAAGAACTCCATGGCTTAAAAGGTTAAGGAAGGATGGTAGATCTGCACAAGTTGTTTCCTTTGCAGATGAAGGTTTGGGTGCTCAGGAGGATGCATCTAAACAGGGGGAAAAAATTATTGATCTTGATGCTGATGCAGAGGTTACTTTGGTTGATGAGGCTCGGGAGAGGAATGATGATAATTTAATGTTTGATACAGGAGTTTATGATGAGCAGGAAGTTGAGGTTGAAAAGGTAGTTAGTACTGCTAAAGTTACTACTGCCAATGCTACAACAACTGTTGATGAGTTGACTCTGGCTCAGACCTTAATAGAAATCAAAGCAGCTAAACCCAAGGATGTTACAACTGCTGCTACAACAACTACAACTGCTGTTACAAGACCCAAGGCTAGAGGGGTTGTATTTCAAGAGCCAAGTGAATTTACAACAACAACATCACAACCATCACAACTTCCACATGCTAAATACAAAGGCAAGACAAAGATGATAGAACATGAGAAGCCTTTAAAAAAGAAAGATCAAATTTTAATTGATGAAGAAATTGCTCAAAGACTTCAAGAAGAATTGCAAACTGAATTAGAAGAAGAGGAAAGGCTGGCAAGACAAAAAAGAAGAAGAGGATAACTTAATTTCATGGGATAATACTCAAGCTATGATGAAGGCAGATTATGATTTAGCTCAGAGACTACAAGCAGAAAAACAAGGAGAGTTAACCATTGAAGAAAGATCAAAAGTGTTTGTAGAGCTCATGGATAAAAGGAAGAAGCATTTTGCAAAGTTTAAAGCTAAAGAGATCAAAAGAAAACCACCAACCAAATCCCAAAAGAGGAATCAAAAGTGTACTTATTTGAAAATATGGCTAATTATAAGCATAGTCAGTTGAAGAACAAAAGTTTTGAAGAAATTTAGATGTTATTTGACAATACTATGAAGTGGGTAGATTCATTTGTTCGTATGGATATAAAGGTTGTGGAAGGAAGTAAAAGCCAGGCAGAAGGAAGTAAGAAGAGAACAAGAGAAGAACTTGAGTCTGATAATTCAAAGAAGCAAAAGATAGATGAGAATGTAGAAGCTGAAGTGGATAATGAAGCAAAGATGAAAAAGCATATGGAGATAATTCATGATGATGAGGTAGCAATTGATGCTATACCATTAGCTACTAAGCCCCCAATCATTGTTGAGTGGAAATCATCAAAGAAGGAAAGATGGGATATTTTCAAATCATAAGAGCTAATGGTAGTTCAAGGAGGTACTCATCAATGATTAGATTGCTTCAGAACATTGACAAAAAAGACATGGAAACACTCTAGAAGTTGGTTAAAGCTAAACATGGGAATACAAGGCCAGAGGAGGCATATGAAAGAGTGTTATGGGGTGATATAAAAGTAATGTTTGAACCTGATGTAGAAAGTGAAGTATGGAGAAATCTACAAGGTTACAATGTGATAGTTTGGAAGCTATTTTCTTCTAGTGGAGTACATTTTGTGAGATTTTAGAATCTGCATATCTTTATGCTGGTAGAGAAAAAGTATCCACTCACGCCTGCAACAATTACAAAAATGCTCAACAAGAAGCTTCAAACTGACCATTGGAATGAGATGTGCTATCAACTTCTTAAACTCATGACAAAACAACGCAATAATCCTGGAAGTGTTTGAATGCATCCTCCTGGTGATGGTGAAGACTTTTAATGAAGAAACTTGATATTCAGAAGAATAATATCAAGTTTAGGGGAGGATTGTTGGGATTAAAAGCTTCTTGATGCTGTTTGGAAGTAACTGGTGCTAAGTTAGTGCTGCTGGAATAAAAGTTAATGACGTTGGTTACAATTGCTGAAAGATTACAACTATTAAAAGAGTTTCTACTGGCAGAAGGATAAAGATGAAGATTATTTATCAAGATTACTTACGGGATAAGTATGAGATATTTTTGTAAAAGATATGTATATCTTATTAAGTTAGAAGATTTGTAGTTATCTATTAGAATTATAGAAGATCTGTAGTTATCTTGTAAAGGACTCCTTGGTGTATAAAAAGAGATCCTAGGTTTTGGTTATTTACATACATTCACACATTCATACGTTTTGATATATAGCTTTAAGGTTGTAAACTCTAGTACTACACAGAATACTCGTATTATTGATAATAATAATATTGGAGCTTTTTAGTGATATCATTGTTCATACATTGTTCATATAATTTACTGTTTCATTTATATTCTTCTAAGTATTAAAGAGTAGATTCCACATACTCTTTAGTATTCACAAAGTTTCTACCATAGTTGTTTTGGATTTATCCAGAGTAACTTAACCTTTACAAGCTAAGGAATCGATCTGAAGTTGGGATCAACAACATATACTACGTTATCTATGTCGGTCCCCTTAGGATACCATAATACCAAGTGCGTAGTGCCTTTAATGTATCAGAAGATACGCTTAACTGCTTCAAGATGAGAGGTTTTAGGATCCTCTTAGAAGCGTGCACAAAGGCAGACACTAAACATGATATCGGACCTACCTGCCGTTAGGTAGAGTAAACTACCTATCATTCCTAGATACTTGGTACTATCTACCGACTCACATTCTTTGTCTTTTGTGAGTTTATATCTGATAACATGGGGGTTTTTAGTGGTTTAGAATTTTCTAAGCCAAATTTCTTAAGCATTTCTTTAATATAATTAGATTGATTAAAGAAGATACCGTCTTCCATTTGTTTTATTTGTAATCCAATGAAGAAGTTAAGTTCACCCATCATGCTCATCTTGAACTTGTCATGCATGATTTTGGAAAATTCATCACACATGTCTTGACAAGTCGAACCGAATATAATGTCGTCGACATATCTTTGAACGATGACGAGATTTGAACTTTTCTTCTTAGTAAAAAGTTTGTTATCTACCATTCCATTTTGTACTCATGTTTAATAAGAAAGGCTTTTAATCTATCATACCAAGCTTTGGTACTTGTTTAAGACCATATAAAGTTTTCTTTAGTTTGTAAACATGATTCGGTTTTTCGAAGTCAATGAATCCTGAAGGTTGTGCCACGTATACCTTCTCATTGATAAAACCGTTCAGGAATGCACTTTTTACATCCCTTTGGAATAGCTTAAAATCTAAAGCACACACATAAGCTAATAGTATTCTAATAGACTTTAATCTAGCAACTAGGGCATCAGTTTCATCGTAATCGATGCCCTCTTGTTGATTATAGCCTTGGGCGACCAACCTAGCCTTATTTTGAGAAACGACACCGTTCTCGTCTAACTTATTTCTAAATACCCACTTAGTTCCTATGATTGTCATATTCTTAGGTTGTGGTACTAGCTCCCAAACATCGTTTGCAACGAATTGATTTAATTTTTCTTGCATATCGATTATCCAACTTTCATCCGTTAAGGCTTCATTCACATTCTTAGGTTTTATAGTTGATATAAAACAAAAGAAATTACTTTGGTTTTGGGCTTGTGACCTAAGAGTTCTTTGGTTAAGGTTTCCTATGACATTTTCTAATGGATGGTTCCTAGATTCCTTAATATTGACTACTTCATCAATTTCTAAAGTTTCATCCTCAATGTCATTTTCTAAGTTTTTCTTTTCGGTAGCCTTAATTGTTTCTTCTTCATCTAAGTCACCATCCACTAAGGGTGGTGTCTTAGAGGGTGGAGGAGTTTCATCTAATGTCACGTTGAGTGATTCTTTGATTTTCTTAGTGTGTTTGTTAAGGATGATGTGGGCTTTACTATTTTGGGAGTAACCTAAAAAGACACCTTCGTATGACTTTGGGTTAAGCCTAGTAAGGTATTCTTTGGTGTTTAAAAAGAAGACTTTGCTTCCAAATACCCTAAAGTAATCAAGAGTAGGTTTCCTACCTCTCATGAGTTCATAAGGTGTTTTACCTAAGATGACTCTAATTAGGATTCGGTTGAGGATGTATGTTGAGGTATCTACGGCGTTAAACCAAAAATTTTATGGTAACGATTGTTCATTCAACATGGTTCTACTCATTTCTTGTAGTGTCTTATTTTTCCTTTTACCACGCATTTGATTATGGAGTGCGTAGAGCTAAGAAGTTATGTGTAATACCGTTGGCATTACAAAACTTTCCAAATTGAACTTCATTATCAAATTCTCTACCGTGGTCCGTCCTAATTGACACTATTGAACATCCTAATTGATTTTTTATTTTCTTACTAAAGATTTCAAATTGCTCGAAAGCCTCAGTTTTAGTCTTAAGAAATCTTGTCCAAGTGTACCTAGAGTAGTCATCTACTATGGCTAAGGTGGTGTAGAGGTTTCCTCTGTAACTCCATACAGAGAATGGACCAAAGAGAACCATATAAAGAAGTTCTAAGCATCTAGTCATTAAGACTATATTCTTAGCTTTGTGACTAGCGTGAGCTTGTTTTCCAATTTTGCAAGCATCACAGAAATATTGATCAAACTTAAGCTTAGGTAAGTTTCATCAATCGTTGCAAGAATTTTTTTATCGTTAGGCTTATTTCCTAATTTCATCGCGTATAAGCCTTTTTTCCTAATACCTCTACCTATAACCTTACCATCCTTAATGATTTCACTATCATGTTTAGAGAAAGTTACTCTACATTTATTTATCACATATTTTACCTACACTTAGCAAGTTAAATCTTAGGTTATCTACATGTTCTACATTATCTATATTGAGAGGGTCATTAGAAATCGTACCTTTTCCAATGATATTACCGCGAAGATTACTACCAAAAATGACATTAGCTTCGTTGTATGCCTTGTAGGTTGAGAAGAGTTTTCGGTTACCCGTCATGTGTTTAGAGCATCCACTATCCTTTATCCACTCATTGGGTTTCAAGTCGACTCCAAGGCATATCTCATTTGATGCTTGAGCCACGAGATATGTTTCGTCTTTAGGCTTTTAATCAAATTCTTCACTTCTATCACTCCAAGAACCTTCGAAAAATGCTCTTTGGTTCTTGTATTTTGGTGGTTTTGGACATTCTCCAATAAAATGATTTGGATCACCACATCTAAAACATTTTCTATCACTTTTTCCATTCTTGTCGTCGGCTTCTTTGGAACGTCTTTTTGTCATTCCGCGGTTGTCTTACGAATCTACCTCTTTACTTGAAGAACTTCTTGAAGTCTTTAACTGTCATGGCATACTCTTCGCTTAATTTTCAGAAGTCGAACATTCTTCATCACTAGATTCCTTTTTAGCCTTTAAAGCAAGGGATCTCCTTTCTCCTTTAGCTTTGACTATTTCGAAATCGTTCTTGATGACCATCTCATGGACTTTGAGATTACCAATGAGTTCATCAAGAGATAATGATGTCAAGTCTTTCGAATCTTCAATCGCCGTGACCTTTGCTCTCCATTTGGGATGTAGAGCCCTAAGAAACTTCCTAACATAATTCTTGCTAGAATAACCTTCATCAAGAGCTTTTAAACTAGTAATAATAGTATTAAACCTAGCAAAAGCACTATTTATAGATTCGTCTTCAGAGATGATGAATTGTTCATATTTATGTACCAAAAGGTTGATCTTGTAATCTTTGACTTGGCTATTAGCTTGTTGGGTGATTAACAAAGTTTTCCAAATTTCTTTTGTTGTGTTACACATGAAAATTATTTCATATTCTTTTCTTGGCAAAGCATTGTAAATAACCATTTTGGCTTTGTTATTTTTCGCAAGCCTCTTTTTAAGATCATCACTTTGTTTTTCAAAAGGGATAACCTCATCTAGTTTGGTTTCTGGATTTTGTTCAATAGGTTGAAAATCACCGTTAGTAATAACATGCCAAAGATCAAGATCTTTTGATTTAACATATGTTTCGAATCTATTTTTCCAATAAATAAAACTATCACTTTCAAAGAGTTTAGTTATTTGTTATGATTGTCCTTCTAGATATTTGTTAGAATCCATAGATCGATCCAAGCTTTAAAATACAATATATTTTAAAAATCTTGAGTGACATCGGCTTCTGATACCAAATATGAAAACTAGAAGAGGGGGGGAGGGTTGAATAGTTTACAGGTTTATTAACTTTTTAAAATTTTACTTCTAAAATTGTTAGATTTGAGTATATGTTTCAATCAACCAACAATAGGGGGGGTTGAATAATTTACAGGTTGGTTTGCGTTTTAAAATTTTACTTCTAAAATTGTTAGATTCGAGTATATGCTTAATCAATCAACAATATGAACCAATCAAGATAACTATCTACTTGTAATAACTACACAAACAATATAAAGAGATAAAGGAAAGAACGATCAAACCAAGACACCAAAATTTATAGTGGTTTGGCTATGAAGCTCTTTTTTGCCCTACTCTACTCCCCGAGGCAGAGAAAACCGTTCACATGTCGCTTACATTATCGGATGTACACACACTACCTAATCTACCCCTTAACAAATACCACCCAATCACAAGATATACAATATCGGATGTACACACAATCTGATTCACACAATCATACAAGATAATCAAAATATTGTTTTAGATCTTAGGAGAAAAGAGGAGAAATCACTAATCTATAACACCTCGTTTCTTGGTGAATACGAGTGTTCTTCTCTTGCACTTGATAGAAGAAGGAAGAAGGTACAAGATGAGATTTGATCATTTGAAACAAGATTAAAGAATACTAGTGATCAAGAGATTTAGTGAGAGAAAGAAAGTTTTTAGAGAGAAAAAGATGACTGAAAATTTCGTGCTAAGAGGTATGATTTTTTGCAGAAAGGAGTGTAGTATTTATAGACAGGAAAATCCTAACGACACCTGGTGGCAGTCCCGGTAGTCCCAGATATATCTGGGGGCCGCCCCTAGACTAACGCTCTGATTTTTATCTTTTTGTGGGAAAGTTTGATCCTTGTATGTTGTTGTTTTCTATTTTAGTGGGAAAAGCTAAATTCAAAATTTATGTTTTTAAATAAAACATTATTTTTATTTAACAAAACTATTTTGTGTAATTTTGTAAAAATATAGTTTTGTAGAAATGTGAAAGTTAAGAAGAAAAAATTATTTTTTTGATCACTAATTATGTTTATTGATTTGTTTATCCATACGTTAAGTGATTAATGTCGAAATAGAAGTTTACAATTAATAACATGTAAACGTTTATTTTTATCGTGAATGTTTTTATATTTTGTCATCTTTAAAACGTAGAGGAGTCGAAAAATATAAATAACATTTTTAAGCATTATTTGTATTAACATAGGGCAAACCTTCGGGGTTTGTCATGGCATTCAACTAGGTTATCGGGAGCACTAATCTAGCACGATTTGTAATCATACTTCAACTTTTTATGGTCAATTTAATTTAATTATTTTGATTTATCGGATCTAGCAATTTAATTTGTTGATGTTATGTTATTTATTATGCTTCATTATTTGTTCTTCGACATTCAAATTATTTAATATACATTCAGTTATTATTGATCTTATTGTTTGATTACACTTTTATAGGATAACTTATGTAGTGTGCTTATAAATCTTTGAATTCCCTACTAGGTTGGATATGAGGTTGAGTGTGCACTAGGTATTAAGTGACCGTCCAAATCCTAGCGTGCATAATTAACTACGGGTTAACCAATCCTAGTAGATGTTTGACCTATACCTATTAGGCGACCCTAAGTAATAAATACTTGGTTAGGAGCGCGAGCCATGTTAATTGGTAGGAACCTGTTAATGTGAGGTATTTGCAACATTGACCCCTTACCCTATTTGTAGGGGTTAGTTTTTATCTGGTCATAGTAATAGGCACAAACATAATTAGAGTCGATGAAAAACACTTAAAGTATATCTCATAGGTTGGTTGGAAAATTTTAATGATTGTGAACTGAGAATAGGTTAATTCTACTTGCGAGTCAATCCACTCAGGAATCATAGGTCAGGCAAGGATATGATTTTAAGCCTGATGAAATTAGACCTCCGTTAAGATTGTAATAAGACATTGCACTTGAGATCATAATAATTGAACTTAGAATATTTATTTAAGTAAATGCGTTTATCTTCCTAGTTGTTTGTCACTATACCAATTCCCTTTAGACATGTTAGGTGCATTAAAGATAATCAGAAAATTCAAAACGCTTTCTTTCACTGCTTTCTTAGGTAGATTTTATTTCAATTAAACAATTAGAGAATATAAACCGTTCTTTGGGTCGACACCCGTACTTACCAATCACTACACTCTTTAGTGCGTAGGAATAGTTGAGGTAGTTAGGGTTTTATAGATGTAGAACCAGACGTAATTTATTTAAAAGTAAATCACGCATCTAGTTTTTGGCGCTGCTGCCGAGGAACGGTTTTTGTAGTTTTGGGTTGTTTGATTGAAATATGTGTCATGATTATGTGTTTGTGTGCTTGTGAGTGCTTGACCCTCTATTTTTAATTTGAATGCTTGCATGTTTGTTTGATTGATTGCGTATTTTCCTTGTTCATTTTCATCAAAATATTTGACCTTAGTCTTAAACTACTGCGTTGCCAATGCATTGGGCGTAGTTGGTTTTTGAACATCAAAAATATTTGTTTTCAAAAATCATTAATAACTTATTAATGCAAGATTAGTGGGAATTTGTTAGGAAGATTCAAGGAAAGATCATTTCCATTGTATTACGTGTTTTAAGTTAATGATTTCTAAAATTTTGGTCGAAATTGATACATGACATGGGGATAATGAATTTTAAATAAGTATTACTTGACTGTTCAAAATAAGGTTTAATGAGAGTAACCATTTTTTAATAATTTTGATGTTGAAATAAGTTAGAAACTTTTAGTAATTAATGATCTTTCGTTTGCTCTTTTTAATTTGTTTTACACATTTAATGCACTAGGTATTGAGAGGTCGTTGAACCAATGGATCAAGTTAAAGAGATTTTGGATGATGATGGATGAGATGGAATATGTCCAGGGAAATGGAAACAAGGGCACAAGTCCAACTTAAGGACTCAAAAATAAAGAAAAGTGCTTGTCGGGAGACAATCCGTCATTTCCTTTCGTTTGTTTTATTTCCTTTACGCAATTTCAGTTTGGTTTTGTGTGTTCTTACTCTATTTACTGGTTACACCAGCAAGGAGAAGGAAGAATGAGATCACCTTAGCTCATGGTTAAGTGGAATTTAAGTCAGAGTCTGAAACTATGATGTAGTTGGGCACCCTAACTACGCCATAGCTGATTTTCAAAATATAAAAATGCATTAACTGCACTTAACTACCGCTTAGTTCCACTATAGGACTGCGCTGTAGTTCCATTCCTATAGTAAAAAATATTCGTAAATTTTCTTTTATGCACAAATCCTTGTATATATAGTAAAAGAACTTTGTGGGTATGTTCACTGGAAACCCTCACGAGACTTCACTCGAACACTCGGGACACCGAGTGGTTCAAAAGGCTTGTTGCATACTCTAAATGCAACCGTGATTCCTACAAAAGTGAGTTAGGATTTATTTCATTTCTTGTATGTATAGTTTGTACATTTTGTGATATGATTACTTTTATCCAGAATTATGCTTTGGTGTTAGTTTTCCTTGCAGGTATATAGGTTGATGCACGTGAAGTGGTGCTTTATTGATACATGGCTGTAGGGAAACATGTCAATCTGGACTAGTTTGATGCTATACCGAAGATTATAAAGTTGCTTGTGAAAGTGGATGTTGCTCGAGGAAGCATATTTGGAGAATGGCTTAGAGCATGATGTCTCTTTATCATACCAAGCAAATCCAGGGGAGTTTTCAGTTCCATTTCTAACCCTTCCTATCTTTAAATTATATGCATAGTTTGACCCAAGTGGGGGAAGGGATAAAAGATAAATGTCCACTTGATTTTTATTTGCGTTTATTTGTCTAGTTTTTATTGAAAAATGTTTCATCTTTAAAATTTTGACATGTTTTTCATTACTTACCTAGTTAAGACTTTACTGAGCATACCTACCCCTTATAATTACATGTGTGAGGTTAAGCCTTTCTGTTTTCCTTTATACATAAATTCAATAAAAATGAGCGTGCTGGTGGCTGTAGTAGACTTTAGAACTTGGCTTGGTATATCTTTTCGAGACCACCATAATGAGCATTGCACTGAGGTAACTTAGTGTAATCGGTGTAGTTAGGATAAAAGGGAAATTTTAAGATTAACCCCAAATATCCCAATTATGTTATGTTTGTGTATATTAACTTTTCACAATGATGAGTCAATCCCTCTGCTAAACCCTTTGTGGCACTCATCTTTAATGCAAGATACCCCTAGTACAACCTACTGAGCCTTTCCCTTTGTTTTGATAAACCCATTATATGTTTGTTTCGTTACACCAATCGCCTAGCCTACCATATAGTTTCTTAAAGTACATAGTCGGGGAGTTGCTAGTTAATTTTGGTTTCACTGGTAAATGTTGTAGGTTATGATAGAGGGGATTTAAAGAAAAGTCAGATTTAGAAGATAGTTGATCTCAAGTGGGGGGATGCTTGTTGTTAGGTTTAAGAAAAATGTTTATTATTATATGAATTGGTCTTTGTATAGTTTTGATTAGTTTTATAGTTTTATTAGTAATTATAATGTAATAAAGTCTATCTTGGTCAAAGTTAACTAATGTTTACCAAGGTTTGACTAAAGTTAGGAAAATAGAATAGGATAAGCAATAAGTATAAATACCCATGTAGGAGAGGTATTTATACAACACTTTATATTTGTTGTAATTCACTTCTCCCTCCCATATATTTTCCTTTTTCAAATAAAAATTTAGAAAATTATAAAAATACTCTCTAGGTCATCTCCTCTATTCTTATTAACTTTCATATGATCACTACTATGCAAACATGACATATAACAAGTGGTATCTATCACCAAGAGAGATCTAGTGTGTGTTTCGTGAATCAAATCGAGCTTAACCGTGAGAATTTTTGATCTACAAGCTTTCGTATTGATGAACATTAGCTTTTGTAAGGTTTAGATTTATGATTGGATGTGTTTTTGATCTTAAAATGCAAGATAATAGCCTTCGTAATCATCAAATTGTAGGTTTAATATCTAGTTTACAAAAAATACGTGTTTTAGATTGAATTCGATCAAAAAATGGATTTGATAGCTTTCGTAAGCAAGAAATAGGTTTCAGTAACTGTTTTTAGGGGAAAAGTGCTTTTGTAAGACATTTTAAGCTTTTGTATTGTCGAAATCTTTCGTAACTGTCACACGTAAGTAGTTTCTTAGCTTTTGTAACGTAGTTTAGCTTTTGTAACACTTACAACAGCTTTCGTAACATAGAATTTTATCAATTTAGAAAAGGTAACATTGCAATTATCACTTTAAAATGCTTAAAATCATATTGATAGAGCTTTTCCTTGGTTTTGTAGCTAAGAATTTACAAAAGTAAGGGATTTCATGGATTTTACAAAAGTAGAGGTAATTTGGGATTTACGAAAGGAGGTTTTGTAACTAAGAGCTTTTGGTAACCATTTTGTTTCATAGACTAGAAAGTTTCGTATTGGTGTGGTTTCGTAAATAAGAGGTTTCGTATCAAATACTTGGTTTTGGTTTCGTACTTCAGCTTATGTATCCGAGGTTTCGTATGTGAGGTTTCGTATTACAGTTTATTAACTAAGGGGTTTCGTAACGAAGGTTTTGTATTACAATTTGAGGTTTTGTAAGACTTGGTTTCGTAAACGAGGTTTTGTAATATTGTTTTCATAATTGGAAGGTTTCGTATCTCATTGGAAGATGTTTTGTAACATAGTTTTGGGCTTTCGTAAACTGTTTTAGAGGTTTCATAACACAGTCACTGGGTTTCGTAATACAGTTTCAAAGGTTTCTTAACACAGCTGGTTGGTTTCGTAACAATGTTTCACAGATTTTGTATCTTAGACTTTTGGTTTCGTAACATAGTTTAAGAGGTTTTGTATCTTCTAATTTGGAAAATTAAGCTTTCGTAAAAAGGTTTACGTGTTTCTTAGACTTTCATAACAAATCAAGGCTTAGTTTATTCAAGGTTACATCATTGTAATACAAGACAAGGTTGTAATTGCTCATTAAATTCATGATTACAAAATTTATCTCCAAAATGATCCATGTTTGCATTGTAATCATTTGATATAACATCTCTACATCAAACAATTCAAATCAACAAACTCTAGCTGATTCAAGAGCTAATTAAAGACCTCCAATGCTTGAGAAAGGGAATTATATTCCATGGGAAAGTAGGTTCAGAAGGTTTCTGGATAACAAGCTTGAAGATGAGGAGCGCATGTGGATCTCAATACAAAATGGACCTTATTAGAGGCCAAAGATTCCTAATCCAAACAACACTCAGTAACAAATACTTGAACCATTGTTCAAAATGACTGAGGGTAACAAAAAGCAATACATTGCTGATGTCATGGTTATGAATTATCTTCTTCAAGCAATACTAAATGATATATGTAATTCTGTAGATGCATGTAAGAATGCTAAGGAAATGTGGGAATAAATTAAAAGGTTGATGTTTGGTTCTGAGGTTACTAGCCATGTGAGACAGTCACGTCTTATGGATGAGTTTGACAGGTTTGCATCAAAAGTAGGAGAATCGTTAGAATCTGTGTATGAAAGGTTGACAACACTTGTGAATATTATGGATCATAATAATGTTCGTCCTATTTCAGTGTCAATCAACACCAAGTTTCTCAATTTCTTGCAACCTGAGTGGAGCAAATATGTTACCATGGTTCGTCACAATCAAACTGGAAATGCAATGTCATATGATGTGTTGTATTATTCTTTAATACAATTCGAACCACATGTTCGAGCATCCAAAGCAAAGAAAGCTGCCAAGAATCATGATCCATTAGCCCTTCTTGCTCATTCAAATGCTTCTTCATTACAATCTCATGAAAATTCTTCTTATTCATCACAACCATACTATGTCACACATCCTTCATCCGTTGTTGATTATGATGATGAATATCAAGGGGAGTTACAAGGGGATTCTCAAGAAGACAAGTTGACAACTGCCATGATGTTATTAGCTCGAGCAATCTCTCAGAAGTTCTCCACACCTACCAATAATCATCTTCGTATTTTATCAAACACAAGGAATCAAGCTGTGGTTCAGGATGGTCGAGTTGACATACAAACCAAGAATGCAGGTTATGGTGGAAATGCTAACAAGAATGCATGGAGACAAAACAAGAATCAAGTGCTTAATGCAGGAAATGAAAATGATGAAAGCAATCATATTGTTCAGCGTGTTCACGAACTGAGTCTACTCCGGGAAAGGCAAATGTTCAGGGTTATAACTGAAACGAGAAAGGCTATTATGCCTGTGATTGTCAGAAACCAAGAGTTCGTGATGCAAAGTATTTCAGAGAACAAATGTTGTTAGCTATGAATGATGAAGCCGGAAGCAACCTCAACAATGAAGAAAATAACTTCATGGTTGACACTTCATATGGTGAAGAAACTATGGAAGAGTTAACTGCTACTATCACGTTGATGGCTCGAATTCAACCAGTTAATGGTAATGCTGAGACTGTGCCATCATATGATACAATGGCTGTCAGTGAGGTAAATGCTTCATCCAAGGTTCATGATCAAATGATTCATGTGAAATGTAAACTATTATTCACACATCTGATGATGATCAAATTGATTCTAATATCAAATTTGATGATCCTTTTATGGAAAATAATGGTGGTACATCTGAACATGATTCAAATGCTCATGACGAATATCATAATATTCAAATGCTAGCATACAATGTTCAAAGAGAAGCAGAAAATCAAAAATGACTAAACAATGAGCTTAAAAACAAAAAGAACTGCTACAAAAAGAGCTTGAGACGTGTAAGAATCGGGTCAAAACATTTGAGTCAAAAACAATTCAATATTCAAAATATAAAGAAACATGTGAAGAGTTAGAACATGAATTAAAGGCTGATAAGGACACCATTGAAAGAATTTTGAAAGAAAAAGATAAAATTCAAAGTGATTTTTCAAAACTGAAATTGAAAAGCTAATAATTCAACATAAAACTTAGTTAGATAAAAAGGATTTTAAAGAATGAGAAAATTGGTATTTTGAAGATATTTGTAATCTCGAAGAAAAATTGAGTTCTCATGATAAAATTATTTATAAAATGGGTTAATCAATTCAAACAATTCACATGCTTGGAAAAACACCGAATAAAGTTTATGATCCTTTTCTTAAAGCTGGGTTGGGTTATAAGAATCCTGAACGTCTCAAGTAGGCCATTTGATGTGTGGTTGTGTGGTGTATATTTTTATGATTCAAGATTTAAATTTATATTTTGCCGACTCAACCAAAAACAACACTTTAATAGGCAGTGTACCCGGTCAGTGGTAGATTCGTGGTAAGTAGGGTGACGAACACTTGAAGCGAGGCTAAATCTCTTAATTTATTAATACTTTGGTGTACTAATCTAAGTTAATTCTAATCTAAGTCAAATCTATGTTAATCCTATGTTAGTTCTAATCCTAATTCTAACAGGTAAAAAGAGGGTTTCAGCCTGAGAGACTGGCACAGGTTTGGTGGTGACTACAATCAATTCAAGACACTTTAACCCACACAAGCAAATTAACAGAAGATAAAAGAGCGGTCAAACCTTATGATAGAAAACTGTATTAGCCATCATTAATCTGATTAGAAGTTGGTTTGTTTATTTAATGCAATGATTACTTAAATCGAGGTGGTATATCATTCTTATACTTAGGCGGGACTTCATCCTAAGACCTAGACACATTAATTCTGTCACAATTAAAGTATCTGCATAAAGTATCCTTATTTGCTGATTATAATTCATTTTAGGGATTAAAGTAATTGTGATCTTGTTAAACCCTAGCTCATAGAGACTTTACCCACTTACTGCTTAATGGCGATTTATATACTAGTAGTCCACTTGTCCGTACTATCCAATGGAATCAGAACGTTATTTCTTGAATTATCTAGGAACACATGCTAGTCAACTTGTTCACTAAACCAAAGGCACTATCCGATATCTAGTTAAGCCAGAAGTGTATCCTAGCATGGATTTAGTAGGACAATATTTGTGATCCTATTATACTAGATGTATAAATCACTATATGGAGAGTTATCTCGGCATCTAGATTACTTGGTCTATATCACTAGATCCAATTGAATGATAGGTCGTATATTAAAACACATAAACAAGTATAAATTGATAAACATAAACAAGCATATGACGATAAATTAAGCAATCAAGATATAAACAAAACCAAACATTCAGATCTTCATAATAATGGCTAATACCCAAAGGTATTAGCCTTCAAACATCATAAATAATACAAGAGTGATGGCTTAGCCAAGGTAAACTAACCGAGTTAATGAAAGATACCAAAAATTAAATGGTTACAAAAGTATAAGAAATTACACGTTGCCTCCTATGGATTGGAATGCGTTGTGAGACCTCTTCTACTCTTTTTTTCCTTTGAAAATCGACTTTTGTGGTTTAGGTATCGAGAATATGATTTACCACACTTAAAACTCATTTTTGAGTTTTCTATTTAGAGGGTCTGAAGTTGGTGCGATGCGGCGTATGAAATGGGTTTGATACAGCGTATCGGGAGTTTCTTAGAGTAGGGACCACGTTTGATATCTTCCAGAATATTCACCTTCTATATCTTCAATTCGACGTATTGGTCTTCTCTGGATACGGCGTATTGATCATGTTTCCTTCGTGGTCTTTGGTGAGTACAGGCACAAATATGCTGTATCTTCCGTGATGGATACGGTGTATTAGTTGTCAGAACAATAATCTTTAAAATATCTTTGTTTAAGTTCCAGAATGCGCGCCTTTTGCTAATATTCACCAAGTACTCCATAATACTGTAATTCTCAAATATAAACAATTAAGTAACAATTCTTTGCAAAAATCATACAAAATTGGTTGTTGTGTGCGGGTTATGTATCATGTAATTTCATAAAAGTATGCTTGAATTTTTTTAAATTTGAGCATAATTTAAGCATTTTGATGTGAAAAATAAGACATGTAAACATCCTAATTCCATCCCCTCGCATGAATTATACAACGTCCTTGTTGTATAGATAAAACGTTAAAAACGGGAATTAAAAAGAATTAGAATGAGAAACTCCCCTGATATTTTGCTCAGTATATTCTCCATGTAGCATTTATTGAGCAAGAATTTATGTTGAACAATATTCTTGAGGTTTCAAGACTCCAACACTTCAAGATCTCTAGATTATAAATTCTCCACCAATATTTGTCAATTTCCTTTCACGAGGTCCTTTGTAAATTCTCAGAAAACAAATGCAATTCTATCTCTGTGTATTCGTTTGGTTAGACTCTAAATATAAATCTAAAACTGTACAGGAAGTCGATACGCCGTATTTATTCTCCAAGATACGCCGTATTGATACCTGTGTACAATGTATTCATTTAATGAATACATCACATAGACTGTGCTGAAAATAAAGACTAGATAACGTCCAGATAGTCAATATGCCGTATCCATAGGGTTTGGATACGTCGTATAGACAGTCTGGAAAGACAGACTCGATAAAAATTGAAATACATTCCGGGTTGTATCCCAACAAGTACTTTTGTTTACAAAAAATTCTTTAAGTTAGACTTGCCCCAATTTAATTCCATCCTTATAAAACAATTTCGGGTCGAACGGGATGCCAAATAGCACATATAAATTCTTGTTAAGATTTAAAAGCATCCCTTTGTTAAGATAATTACAAGCCATGATATTAACATTTACCTCCTTGATAAAATTTTCAGTTTGGAAAATTTTATTAGATGTATTGTGACTTGTTTCCAAAAGTATATTTGACCCTTGTGTATTCATGTTACCCCCCGAAGACTATATTATATCGATTTCATTATCATCATTGTCTTTTTCCGACTTTAAATCATCAGGATGAATTATGTTAAAGGGGAATATATCATTAAAGTACAAAACATTTGGTTCCTCTTCATCATATTCGGACAATGGTGTTTCATCATTCAAATCAAATTACTTGATATGTTGAGGGCTTAAAATCGATTCAGTTAACAAATTTGATTTCGACGTTTGAACATCGTTGTAAATAATGGCTGGAAACTCATTCTCGAAATTTTAAAGAAGTTTAAATCATCGAAACAACTGACCATAGGCTCGAGTGGTGGGAACGAAGGTATATTGACTTTTTATTATCATTTTTTGAATCCATTTTCAAATCATTGGTAGAAATTATTTTATAAGAAAACGAGTTTTTGTCAAAAATTACCGTGTAATCTTCATCGTCGTATTCGTCAAACGATATTCTAAAGTAAATTTTATTGTTGTAAGGAGGACTTACCGTGGGTTCACACGAGAATGATTCTTCGGATGTCAACTTACCATTGAAGACTATAGATGGGAATTTGGTTTCCAAAGATCTAAGGTCGTGAACATCATCATCATACCGGATCCTTCCATATTTAG
>BQNB010122805.1:0-20212 GCA_026074375.1 Tanacetum coccineum
TGTTTTATAGAGAGCTACCATGCACCTTTGATAATCGGTTCCAAAAAAAAATTATTTTCTACTTATTATTATATAAAATTTTAAAATATTCTTCTCTATCTTGTATATCATTTAAACCTCCTATTTGTTTAAATCTTATGTCGTCATTTAACCAACGTGGTTGCTTTGGGTGTAGAGGTCCGTTAGATGGTTTACTTTGTTGACGATGTACTTGCGAGTGGTGTGGTAATAATCTTAGAAATGGATTTTGTTCGTTTTGCGCTTCTAGAGCAGCAAATTCATTCATTTATGATCCAAATCCGAATTCTTTCAATAATCCTCCAAACTTTTTCAACCACCCTCCACAGCCCCAGACATACTCGTGTGAGTTAAGTGGGAATGATTCTCACTATGGGTTTGATTATCTACCACGGGTACCGCTTGTCTATGAGCAGGAACCGTGCTACAATCAAAACTTTGGTGATAATTATTATCCATAAAATTCACCGAGTTCTCCACAATAATATTTTTGTTGTGAAAACTGTAGGGGACCTCATGCAAATTTTCAGTGTCAATCGAGGAATCAGAACTTCTATGAGCCTAATCTTTGCTATAATTCTAACTCTTTCGGTTTTGACCAACCCTGGTAGTATTCCATCAATCATCAGCCTCAGAGTATTCAAGAAGACCTTAAAGAATTGATAAAATCACATAAGGATGAACTTTTTAAAACTATACAATCCGTGATTGAAATGTTTCTTCAACGAGAGCAGGCGGCTAACCTTAGTACTCATACTTTCGAGCCTTCGTGACATTTCAATTCTATTTGCTATGATGACGATGATGACGAGGAGAGTACTATTCCTTTGAATGAAATTATTTCTTAAATTCCTCTGTCTATTGCAATCACACCCGTCTTACCGACTATGGAGCCCGAGGACTCTCTCATCATGGGGGATGAGGATCTTCGCACTATTCCTGAAAAGGAATCGAACGAAGTAATAAAGTCTAGTGTTAAGGACCTTGTCCCAATCCCAAGTGAGTCCGAGGATACATCCGACAATGACAGTGAGTGTGATTTGCCTTTTTGTGATGATTCTTTCCCTCTTGACGTTTAGGGTGTAATTCCGTGACTTTCTTTAATCCTCTCTTCTATTCTAATGATGATTTTACCTCTAGTGATGACGAGTCATTTCCTGATAAGGATGTTTCGGAGGAAAATTTTAAAATTTATTTGAACCCTCTTTTTGAATTTGATGATGAATACATTTCTAGTGACGTGAATCCTCTTTTTAATGAGGTGTTATAGGACATCGAGAGCGAGGACTCTTATGTTTCTAAACTTGATGAGCCGGCTTTGCTAGTCATACCTCTTTCCGATACTAATAAGGATGAGTCTTCGACCCAAGAGACTATATTGATAAGATTAAAGCTTGTCTTACAAGTAATTCAATTTCACCGGAAATTGATAATGCCAACTTTGATCTGAAAGGAGACATTCTTCTTCTTAAGAAGTTATTAAGTGATGATACATCATCTCCTCTCCCCCCGAAAGAACTTAATTTTGAGGAACTTAAAATAAAATCTGATGTTTCTACAGATTTTGAGGACGATTATCATGATTCGAAGAGAGACATAATCTTCTGAAGGAGCTTTGACATATTAAGGACACCTTTTCTTAATATCCACCCCGATTAAGGTGTTTTTAGATCATGACCTAAGAAACTTAGAAGATAAACTTGATAAAGATGATTTGAAGAATATGGTCAAAGTTTTCGACCCCAGGATTCAGAAGGAAATTATTTCTCTGACATTTGTGAGGTTACCCTTTAAGGATCGCCATTATTTTTCCTTCACAATGGTTATCAGAATCTTTCTTCCTTTTCTTACCTATCTTGTGAACTCTCCTTTCACCTTTTCTTCTATCGTCCAGGAGTCGTGGACTACCTTTTTTGACCTCGCATCTCGTTTTTTCATTTTCTCTTACTCTAGAACCGGTGGCATCTCATCGGAGTGGAACTTTCATATGCTTCAATGTTTATCTAAAAATCTTGAATGAAAGTCCGATGGAGATTTGCTCTTCCACATGTTTCGTCCCGCACAAAAACAAACGCTTCTCGGGAGGCAACCCGTGTTTCTATCTTCTTTTTCTATTTTCTAATAAGTGTGACGTGAGGAGGCTCGGCTCTTCTTTCTCGTGTTTTATGGCTTGTGTTTTATGTCCAGGATTGCCTGGATTATGAAGACTCTCATGCTCGTGGTTTTGTCCCAGAGTTCAACACGATCTTCAATCCTTAGCATGCTTATATATGGGAATCGGATATCATAGATCTTATTGACTAACATTTATCCATTAGCATAATTAATAAACGACTTTAGATTTACGTAGAGACCCCTTTTATATTAAGATTATGCCATTAAATTAGTATGGGGGGTGGCAATCCCACATTGAGGACAATGTGTAGTTCTAGTATGGGGGTATCTATCGATTTGATCTTACTTGCATTTGCTTTGCCTTCACGTAACCCCCTTTTACCACCAAAAATACCAAAAAATGTGATTTTATGCCAAAATTAAAAATTTTCAAAAATAAAATTAGTGTTTTGACACAAATGTTTGACTTTCCGTTGGTGAGAATAAGAATAAATTTTGACTTGATCGAGCATGTTGCGCTCTAGCTTGCCCCTTAACCTATATAAATTTAAGCTTTTGCTAGTCTTTTATACATGAAGCTTTAAAATGCGAATTCTAGCTTAAAAGAGCCAAGGGTTTGCAAGTTTCTATAATAGACTTTAAAAATATTGCACAGGTTTTAGTTTGTTTTTATAGACTAAGCATTCGGGATTCTTTTTATGTAGATTTTTAAATTTGCCAAAGAACGTGAAATGTTAGAGTTGAATATAATTGGAGCTAAGCAAGGATTAGTTGGTTTAATCTTAAGAGCTAATAGTGTAATTGTGAGGCTTTTCCTCCCCGAGCTTCTAACGGGACTATTATTTAGTGCTCTATCAAAAAATTAGACAAAATAGGTGGTTGTTTATCACTTAAAAAGTCCTCTTTAAATATCTACAATTTTTTTAGACTTTTTAGTCTTAGTTCAAATTTATACTTAAATTTTCTAAAAAGAAATTTTCTCTATATATTGTGGTAATATAAAGTGTTAAAAAATATGTGTAATATATATAATAATAATAACACCTTGTCAGATTACTGGATCATGGTCGCTCGCC
The DNA here is from genome assembly GCA_026074375.1 of Tanacetum coccineum. Taxonomy (NCBI): domain Eukaryota; kingdom Viridiplantae; phylum Streptophyta; class Magnoliopsida; order Asterales; family Asteraceae; genus Tanacetum; species Tanacetum coccineum. The sequence goes on from BQNB010122805.1 coordinate 3,210, forward strand.
ATAAGATTGCAAAGTTTTTATTTTAAAGCGATGATTCGAAGCCGAAATACGGCAAATTGGATCATGGTCCGGCTCGCATACCGATGTGACAGTGCGTTTAAAGGGTGGAGGTTATAAGTATAATTATATTAATGTTAAGTTTAATGTAAGTGATTTAATAAATATAGGGAAAAACTCTTTTTCTAAAATTTAAATATGCTTTTGAACTAAGACTATTTCGTTTTAAGTTGTGGTTTTTCTAAATGAGGTGTTATTTTAAACGGGAAAAGCCCTAGGTGTTTTTTGGTACCGAAGGTCGTGAGTTCGACTACTATTCTTCTGTGGGGTGTCAAAGCCTGGTCACCTATGCCAGGCTCGGCTGGGAATGTGCCGGAAGAAAGTCGCTACATGGATTATCTCGCCTTCAAAATCATATAATTCTTGGGTGGAACTGTTACATTTAGAGGGATTACAAACTTTCATTAATATGTCGATCTGATGGTCGAAAATTTGAAATGAGCACATACACATTTATAAATATTGATCCATCGGGAGTGAAAAGTTAGTCTAGGCTTAACACAATTGCTACATTGAGGTAGTGTTAGCATCTTAACTTGTATTTAACAATGATTTCATTTTTAAGCTTGGTTTGGGGCAGGTGAAAAATCAAGGACGATGAATTTATCCTTTTGGACACTATTTATAAGTGTTTCTTGTTCCGTGATCCTAAAAGTTATAATTAAATAATGAAAGTCGAACATATAGTCACTTGTGAAATATATATATATATATATATATATATATATATATATATATATATATATATATATAATAAATATAATTTATATTTATATAATTTATTATAGTTTAAAAGAAGTGTAAAACGGGGTGTTTCAAATACTATTGATTTATTAATCCCCTAGATGAGCATTAGTACTTTTTATGGTGATTAGTTTAGGGGGATTGGAATTTTTGGTTTTAAGCGTGTATTTATATCATTGCGTGAGGACACGACAATAGCTTAGTATGGGGGATTTTGATATGTGCTTAAACACATATCATTTATTTCTTAATATTAAGCTAAAAAGACCAATAATGAACGAAAACGGTATGAAAATGCATTGTATACGTTTGTATTACGAATTGTGTCTTGCAGGTACGGATATATCATAAAAGGACAAAAACAAAGGCAAAGCGAACAAAACCGAGCACCGGGAGGGGAATTGAAAATGAGCGCGAGGGGGAAAACGATTCGAAGGCATATTCATTTTTAATGGGCCAACCCGTACCCATTTATTGGGCCGGGTCAGCCCATTAATATTTGAAGTATTCTTAACCTAAGCCTAAGAAACATTCTAAAGTCTAAAATCCAAATCCAATATCAAAACAGCCCAAGCCTAATATAAATTAAAACATGCCCAAATCAAATCCCGTGTCCCAGTCAAACATATTCATCGGGTAAAAATCACTATTTACCTTTCCGTCTCATTTCACCCTGTAACGTTTTACATAGGGTAAACATTATCCTATCCACTCCACACACACGTAACCTTCTAGAAGGCTAAGCTCTGACACCTCTGACACCACTTAAGCCATGCTGGAAATCCCCAACATTCTCATTGGTTGGATGTATGTGGAGGCAATCCAAGGGTTCAAATGGGAGGATTTGGAATCAAGGGTGGTGATTGAATGATCAAGGACGCTCCTCAAGGGCCTAGAAGCTTCATATCCTCACTATAAATAGAGGGGTATTCACACAGTAGAAGATATCTAATATAGTTTAGGAGTAGTGTAATTTAGATTTTATTTTCCAGCTTATTGTCTTTTAATTATTGTATTTTCATTTAAAAAAGCATTGTAAACGTTTGATTATTAATAAAATTTTAGTTTCCTTTAAATTGTGTTTTAAATTCTGTTTTACTTTTATGCAATGTTGTTTAATATGTGTTTAGAAATCATAAAATAAGCTCAATAAGCTCTTTTCACTTAATAAGCTAATACTTATTCAGTTAAGCTAGCTTATAGCTTAACTGAATAAGCAGTTCACTCAAACTACCTCAAAATACTTGAATAAGCCATTTGAAAGATAAGCCAGATCTGGAAGGGCTTATAGGGCTTATTCAGAGCTTATTCTCTAAGCAACTTGTAGATTTAAGCTCTTTTGAGCAATCTAGATCCCTGTTTAGCTAGAATCTAGGTACATATCTTATTTCACTCCTTAGCTTATTTTCATGTTCAGCTTATCATACTGCTTATCTGCTTATTTTTGTTGCTTAGTAATGCTTATTCAATATTAATCTAGCTTAATATGCTTAGATATTAGCTTAGAATAGTTTAGTTTTAGTCTTATATGAATCTGTCAATTTATTAGTTTAAACAACTTATTAGAATAACTTTTTCTTAAGTGCTTATTTTTCCTAAGTGTCTGCTTATTTGTCTTTAATATGCCTAGTACTTCATCTGTTTTTACATTTTAAAGCTTATCAAAGTCTGTCTTAGTTTTAAATTGGTTATTCAAGTTTTTAAGGGGTGTTTGGCATAAGCATTCTAAAATGGTTAAATAGTATGCAAACTGCTTTTGATTCCTAAATCAGTTTTGTTAAGCTCAATCAAGGTCTTAAAGTTAATTTTCATAATCTAAAATCTAGATTAGTTAAGTATTATAGTTTTTGTTATCAAAAATCCAAATCTGCTAGTTTAAGGTTTCTAAAATTGCTTATAAGTTGAATTCTTTTAAAATATGTTTGGTGTATGGTTTTTGTGCTCAAAATGAGTTTGATATGCATCATTGTCCATTTGTTTTGAGTTTGTAGTTTAGGTATAAGTTTTTAAACTTTTCCGCTCAAAGTTTGGCAAACTTGTTGTGTGTTCTTAAATGTCCAAATGTGCAGATCCTTTGTGGTCACACCCTAGTTTTTCTTTGGTTAAATTTTGTTTAAATTAGCTTATTGTTGTTTAAAGTTCATCTGTTTTTAGTTTTTAGTGTGTCTAAATTTTTTTTTGAGTCTTAAAATTAAGTCTGCAAGTAGTCCTTAAACATCAAAAATCCAAAAACAAACTAGTGTAGTCTGTTATTTTCATTTGCTTTTTCTAGCTTCTTTCTTGAACCAATTTGCTTATTTCCAGCTTATTTGTGTTATTTGAGTATCATTCTTAATCTGTTTTTAGTTTTTAGATTCTGCCATGTGCTTATTAGTTCTATAAAGTAGCTTAAAGTTTGGTCAAATGTCCTTAAATAGCCTTTTAGAGTCTGTTGTCTTAGAAGCTTTTAGTCACTTTTTAGCTTATCTTAGTTGCTAATTATTGTCACTAGTGCTTATTAAATCTAGGACATGACCTGTTTCCAGCTTATTTGTTTTCTAAATTGCTTATTGAGTCTAAAAAGCCCAAACAGTTTTGGCTAGTTTTCAAGTTTTAAAAAAGCAATACTGTCATTTTAATTGAGCTGTTTCTAGCTTATAAATAAGATTTAAAAAAAGTTGCTTTATTAAAGTTTCTTATTTTTGCTTATTGTTTAGCTGTTTTTAAAAGAAAATAAAAAATATATAATTTTTAAAAAAAGAAAGTCACGGGGTTCGAACCTGTGACCTTCCCTTCACACACACAACACCTCAACCAACTGTCTTGGGGTCTTTTTCATTTACACTTTGCATCATTAATTTCTTATACCCACTTTTAGTTTAGCTTATTTTGCTTATTTGATTTTTACCAGCTTATTGGCTTAAGCTTTTTGATTCGTTTTTCTTTATAAACCCTTAGAATAGTGTCTAGTATTTTTAGTAATTTTCTAAAAAATTTAGGATTAAGTTTAGTATTTTTAATTTTATTTTTAGTATTATTTAGTTTAAAAATAGCCTTAAATAGTTTAAAAATTCAAAAAAAAATATTTTCTGAGTTTTGAAAATTAGTTTAATAAATTTAAGTTTAGAATTTTACATTTTGAGTTTTTAAAGTTAATTAGTTGGTTAATTTGAGTTTTTAATTTGATTTAAATGTCGTTAGATTTTTAAGTTGCCTTTATTTCTAGTTTAGCTTGCCTTTATGTGCTCCTCTTTTGCGTTGTTAGATTTAGAAATCAAATCAAAATCTTAAATGACAATCAAGCTCGATTTACGATATGAACGTGAATTTCTATTCACCTCTTACCGAGGAGAACGATACCCATGTTGATTACTTATTATTCTTTCCTAAGAATAATTTGTATGATACTTTGCTTATGTATATGTATTATATATATATATATATATATATATACATATATATATTATACTGTTTTATTCCTTTAATATTATATATATATATATATATATATATTTATTTACTTTTATATATATACATTTTATTGAGGTTATCTTGTTTGATACTGTGTCTTAATGATTATCAGTATTTGTAGAAGAATTTATCAACTAACTCTACCCATGTAGCAATCTAGTCATTTCCTTCGTGCATCCACCACCTACGTGCTCCCCCGGTGAGAGAGTGTGGAAACGCAAAAATGCGCAGTTGTTCTGGGTCAACATTTGGAATTTTAACTAGATCTAATATCTGTAGAAATCTAGCAATATTGTCAGCTGCGTCATTTGCTTCAGTTCCATTATAGGCGTTATTACGTAGCTCCTTAAGTAACTCTTTGCTAATTCCTATTTTAACATCATTGTTGGTTTTTGGCTCAACAAGATTTAGGTTGGAAAGGCATGGTGTGGTGTGAGTTCCATTCAGATCAGGTGTTACCATTACGATTCCTTTTCGTCAAATTGTTTCCTGAGAATAAGCACAGATGATCAGTAGGATGTGTTCTCATGGGAGAGAACACATAAAACAAAACAGAAAACCGAATACGAAATACTGGTATTGTATCAATTGACCGATACGCCGTATTCTATTGATTAGTATACGCCGTATGAGTCTGTTGAATGGCAGTACGCTGTATTTTGTTCACAGAATACGTCGTATCGTCTGGGAGAATAGATACGCCGTTTAGACTGCTAAAACAATACGTTGTTCTGAGCAAAAGGTTAGATACGCCGTATCCAACTAGTAGATACGCCGTATCAGATGATCAACCAGAACAGAATACTTTTAAACACACAATTAAATAATGTAATAAATTAAACACATAATTAAATTACACAATTAGCAATCAGAATTAATTTACACTAAGCAAGTTAAAGGTTAGAAATACTAATAAGAATAAAGATTAAACAATTCACTCCCCGGCAGCGGCGCCAAAAACCTGATGTGTCGTGGTAGGTGTGTTATTTTATGATTATCAAGTTTTACATTTATATTTAGCCGACAAACCTAAAAACAACACTTTAATGGGCAGTGTACCCGGTCAAGATGTAGCTTCGTGCTAAGTAGGGTGTCGAACACTAAGAGCGAACGTTAACATAATTGTTAGGAACATGAAAGTGACGGTTACTTCTATAGATATCGTTAGATAGCTCGATTATTTATTTTTAGAAATGTACTAGGCTAGTTAGCCCAAGGCCCATGGAAAGCCCATGCAATCCAAGGCCCAAACCGGCCATAAGAGGTATAAATACCCCTTTCCATGTTGTGGAAAGGGGGTTGGTTGTTCATTTTTCACACATTCTAATGCATTTCATTTCTATGTTTACTTTCTCTCTCTAAAGTGTTCATCCAACCACTCTCTCTCCAGAATCACCTCTCTTTCTCTTTCCATGTATGTTATTTGAGTGTTCTTTAATTGGTATCAAGAGCCATGGAGTGGTGTGTTTAGTTTTTGTGTTTGTTTTGGTTTGTTTTTTGCTCGTCCGTACGCGTTCTTTCTTGTTTTTTCTTTGTTTTCAAAGCTATTTTGTACACTAAAGGATCATTTACCTTGGTAAATTTGATCTAGTATCTTTAGGATATAGATGTACAAGCTTAGAATCAAGAAAAACATCATTTTTCTTCATCTTTGTGTTTGAAAACTTTATAAAGAACAAAATCTTAATTTTAATTTTTTCGGCTTAAAAACCTTAAAGTTTACATTTTTATTGTTCCTATAGGCTTAGTAACACTAGTTGTACAAGAATTTTTGCTAAATAACCATCTAAAAAGTGTCTTTTTGTGTTTTTAAAAGTTTGAGTTTCGTCACTGTTTTAACCGAACTACTAGGTTTTGTTTTAACCGAAAAACTGAGTTTGTTCAATCCGAATACTAAGGTTCTTAGTTAGAACCGACCACTGGTTTATAGTGTTAACGAACAACGGGCTTCTCTAGTGTTAACCGAACAACTGGGCTTCTAGTGTTAACCGAACAACTGGCTTCTAGTGTTAAACGAACAACTAGACATCTATTGTTAACTGAACAGCTGTGCTCCTAATTAGAACCGAACAACTGAATTGTAATGTCAACCATACTACTAATATTTAGTGTCAACCGAACTATTATTTTTCAGTTGGAACCGATCTACCTTATTTCAGTTGAAGCCGAACTACTCAATTTTCAAAATTATACGGTTTATTTCTTTGACTTGTAAAATCCCGTGAAACATTAACTTGTTTTCCCGGTTTTGTCAAGAATTGTAAAATCCCGTGTAGTTTCAAGAATTAAAACACTAAAAAGACAACTTAATTAAACACAATTTCTTTCTACCACCGTTCGATTAAACAAAGTAATTTTTTTAACATACAAATTTATCAAATACGACTCTGCTGACAAAGTGAATCTTATCGGGTGCCTGGACATCGTCACCTATGTTGGAAAAGGATATGTACGATTCTTGGAAAAGCAGAATGGAGCTATACATGATGAATAGACAACATGGACGAATGATCCTTGAATCCGTTGAAAATGGTCCACTCATCTGGCCTACGATTGAGGAGAATGGAGTGACTAGACCAAAGAAATTATTGGATCCCTTACTGAATGGATCTTTAACCTTTAGCTTGTAAAGGATTTGTTACTCTAGATAAATCTAAAGCAACAATGGTGAAACAATGACTAAACACTATTGATTATGCGGAAAACTAATCAATAATGCTAAGAAGAACAATAATAGGAAAACACAAGAGATCTTATCAAACTCACACTTTTATAATAACTTGAATCTGACTAGGTTACAGATTACAAAGACTAAGATTGCTAATCGATCTCTATTGATCTGTGTAGAACTATATCTACTAACTATGCCTAGGGTTCCTTTTATAGACTAAGGAAACCCTAATGGGCTTTACAAAACGCGTACAAAGATCATGCATATCCTTTCCTAAGATATCTCATGCATATCTCATAAACGGTACTAACTATTTTTATACTAACGGTACTAACTATCTGATCAGTACTAACATTTTGTATTGTCAGTACAAATTACAACTAGCGGTACTAACTAATATAACACGGTATCTAAGTCAGGAAATGTATAATTACAACAATCCTCCCCTAAACATGTTTGTTGAACCTTTGTGTTATCTTCATGTTTGTTTAGTGTTAACATCTTGTATGACATGGAGGTGTTATCTAAAACACTTTCTATTCTTCAAATCTCAATTTTGATTTACTGATCAGTATCAACTCTACAACCTTGATTTTCTTTAAGCTTCCCTTCTTTATCAGCAACACAACAAATCCAACTAAGTTGGCTTTGTAGTTTTTGGCAAACTACCAGCCATTAACGGATTTGATATTCCTTTACCAGTAGCCGTTTGCTCTAGGATAGAAATTTTTTTCTTTTTTTCATTGTAAACAACAAGGTGAATTGATAACCTTATAGTTTTGAGTAAACTATCAACTATCAACGGATTTGATTTGTCTTTACCAAAAGTCGTTTGCTTTTGGACTAGTCAATGCTTCATTGCCATAACATGGTGCATTGATAACCATATAGTTTTTAGCAAACTATCAGCTATCAACAGATTTGATTAGTCTTTACCATAAAATAGTTTTGATCCTGGACTAGCCAACTTTTCACTTGTGAAGCAAAAGTGAGTTATGTACCATACAATTTTTGGTAAATGTCAACCATAATAAAACGAATTGAGAAGTCTTTACCACAAGCCGTTTGACTTTATGGACTAGGCCAGCTTCTTATGTTTGATAAACATGGTGAACTGTGTCCATTTGTTAGTGTGGTTTTACAACCCAACACTCAAAGATCCTCCTCATTTCCATCAGAGTCTTTAGGTTCCAACTCTGCAATAAGCTTTTTGACAAATCTAATCAACTCTAATGCCATAGTACTGTCTTATTCAGATTCTAACTTCAATTCTAGCATTTGCAACAATACTTTCCTTCTAAAAGGATACTTTTTCTCTACAAGCATATGAATGACCAATCCTGTATCAGTCATTCAAATTGAGGTTGTACCCCTGAAGATCTATGTGCTTCCAAAACCTCAATACATTACAACTGTTGTGTACTCAAAAACTCATTCTTCATCATTTGGATTTGAACATTATCATCAAATCTCCCCAAAGTACTCTATCAAAAACTTCAGGTACCTCATTTGTATCTTGTCGCATCACAAGTTTGTATAAACATTTAATTCTCTGTATCAATATTGAAAGCGACTCTCATTGCGGTACTCAAGTATCTTCTTTGTCTTTGCTTCTAATTACCCACATTTAGACTTACTTTTCTGCTAAGCTTTAGTTTCATCAACGTGGTTTAAGCCCAAGTTAACTCAGATTTTCCTTCTATGATAGGTACTTTCTGTCAAGTATTTCATAATCCACCTCCTTGTCCTCATCTGGAGCTATTGTTAAGCATAACTTCAGCTCATCATTCTCTTTCTCATCCTCAGAAGTACCATGTCTGAATCTTCTTTTCCTTGACTTCATCTTTTTCCTTGTGCCAAGCTTTCTCTTCCTGGTACCTGCTTCTTCTTTGCTTTCCTCCTTAATACTGTCAGCTTTCTTTGTACCAGCAGCTTTCTTATTCAGTTCTCTTATTATCCTTTCATCCTCAGCAGAACCAATAGCAACAAAGTTTTCATCAGAACTTTTTACCTTTTCATACAAAACTTGTATTTCTTCAAAAAATTTGTTCTTCAAATCAGAATGCTTCTTTCCTCCTACATGCTTCAAATATGTCATCATTTGATTTCTTAACTGAGTTCTTGTAGGTGGTCTACTTCTGATTTCAGCAGCTCTTTGTTGTGCAAGAAACCTCCTTTGAGCAGCAATAGTATCATGAAGCAATTTGGCTCTCTCTTCAATTGTGAACTTTTCTCTCTCTTCTTCTTGAAGCCTTGCTGCTAGAATGCTATCAGCTTCAACTCTAGCCTGGATGTCATCATAATCTCTTATAAGAGCAGCCTTTGTAGCTTCCTCTTCAGCCAACTTCTTCTTCTCTTCTTCTGCTTCCCATTCCTCTTGAACCTTTCTGGCTATCTCTTCATCATTAGCAAGCATTTTAAACTTCTTTTCAGCTTCATTAACACCTTCTGATTCAGCATCTGATTCAGCTTTTTCCTCAAGAACTTTCTTGCCTTTGTCTTTAGGATCAATCTTTGGAAGTGGCTTCAAAGTTAAGATTGACCTTTCAGTTGTAGTTCTTGGTCTATCAGTATCTTTAATCTCTTTAATCTCAAATCCTTTTTGCTTAGTCTTATTTTGGCTCATGGTAACCAGAAATTGAGCAATAGTTTCATCATCTCTGAAAACAGTTGTAGGAGCAGCACTTTCATCTGAATTTCCATCTTTTGGCTCAGCAGTACCTTCATTTGGCTCAGCAGTACCTTCATTTGGCTTGTCGGTACTAACTTTTAGCTTGTCGGTACTAACTTGATCTTCAGTACTTACTCTTGTTTCTTCACTGTCCTTCACTGTCCCCTCATCATGAGCATCCTCAGTCTCCATGTAATCCATTGCATCATCAAGATCATCAAAAGCTGGATCTTTATGCACTGTTGGTTCAGATTTGGCAGGTTTCCTCCCCTGTTTAGATACAGACTCCTTCTGCATCAACTTTGTCTTCAAAGACTTCTTCCTTGCCAATCTTTTCTTCATGGAGAAACTTTTGATCCAAGCATTATGGTGTGAGATAACAAGTTTAGCCTTCTTCTTTAGCTGCTTGATCTGAGCCTTCAAATCTTTAATTTGTGCAGCTTGAGTTGTAACCTGTTTACACAAGGAAACACAAAGATCATACACACTTTGTAGACTAAGAGTATAGTGAACCCCAAATGAGTATCATAGTCATCTCCTATTCTTGGAATTCATCTACAAACTGTACAACAAATATTTTGCCTCCCCTTAATTGTGGTTATAAATTTAACATCCCAATGCTAACCACCAAAAAGTTAAATCTTGTGACATCAAATCCTTTGGTGAGAAGGTCTGCAACATTAAAGTCTGTGTGAATCTTGACAACTTCTATCAGTCTTTTCTCATAGCAATCTCTGATAAAATGAAATCGAATTTCGATATGTTTGGTCCTAGAATGAGCAACATGATTCTTGATAACACTTATAGTGCTCTCATTATCAATATAGATTTTGGTATTCATAAAATTGAAACCATAATAATCCATCATCTGATTCTGTATCCATAATACTTGCCCACAACAGTTAGCAGCTGCAACATATTCTACCTCAGTAGTAGAATTTGCCACAATAGTCTGCTTCTTGCATTGCCAAGATATCAATCTTCTACCAAGAAATTGACAGCCACCTCTTGTTGATTTTCTGTCAAGGCTGGCTCCTCCATAGTCATTGTCTGAGAAAGCTTCTAGTTCAAAAGGAGAATCCCTAGGATAGCATAACCCTAGTTTAGGTTGATGTTTAAGGTACCGAAAAATCATTTTTACTGCATTTAAGTGTGAAGCTTTTGGTGTGACTTGAAATCTAGCACAGGCACAGACAGCAAACATGATGTCTGGACTTGATGCAGTTAAATACATTAGAGAGCCAATCATGGACCTGTAGACATGTACATCTACATCTACACCATCTTCATCCTTGACCAGGGGTTTGTTAGACTCAATAGGAGTAGTAGCTGTTCTGATGGACCAAAGATCAAACTTCTTAAGGATGTCAGCTACATACTTGTCCTGACTAATGAAGATTCCATTAGGTTGTTGTTTCACCTGAAGTCCTAAAAAGAATGTGAGTTCACCCATGGAGCTCATCTAGAATCTTTTGTGCATACATTCTTTAAACTCTGTACACATAGACTGCTTTGTAAAACCAAAGATGATGTCATCCACATACACTTGGACTAACATAATATCTCTTTTGTTCTTCTTGATAAACAATGTTTTATCTATTGTACCTCTTCTAAAACCATTCTCCAGCAGGAAAGAAGAAAGTGTCTCATACCAAGCTCTAGGAGCTTGATGTAAACCATAAAGAGCTTTGATAGTGGTAGGCAAAAATAACTAAAATGACAACTTAGCAAAATAACGAGAATATATAAGCTATCAAAAATAGAGAGGAAACAGTAGAGATTATACACATCAAATACTTTAAGCCCTAAATGCATCTACATGAAGGACCCCTAGGTTATAGTCTAGGCTCAACCACCTACTTCTCTATAACCAAAGGCTCTGATACCAATCTTCACACCCCGCCTAGGCGAACACGAGACTAACATTCAGGAATCATACACAACACAATGGTTGTCCACAATAAGATATCTAAATAAAAAGATAAACAAAGAGACACAATGTGTCAGATTAATATCTAACACAAGATAAAGGAGTCCTGCATTACGATAGCAAAGTCATATTACAAGGAAACATAATCCAAAAGTCTAAACATCCAATAAACAATCAAATAGCAAACAATTCAAATGCCAAAAAAACTCTAGGAGTTAGACTCCGCATGCAATGCCTACGGTCTCACTAGCCACTCCTCCTAACTTCCTTATCCTCAAGAAGATTACCTGAAAATGATGCTTAAAACGTCAACATAATGTTGGTGAGAGTCATATGTTTTAAGACACGATAATCAAATCTAACTGTAAATTACTTTGATAATAAATATGAAATTCCTAAGAAAGTGTTGATCACTCCATAGATAATGATCGTTAGCGCGTTAAGTAATATTTAGAAACTTACATAGTTAGCTTAGGAAAAGCCCATGGACAAAGCCCATAAGCACATCCATAGCCGGCCATTGTAAGGATATTTATACACCTCTCCATGACTTGGAGAGGTGGTTGGTTGTTCATTATTTCACATACTTAATTTATTTCTCTCTTGTTTTACTTTCTCTCTCTAAAATGTTTATCCAACCACTCTCTGTCTAAGACCACCTCTCTTTCCCTAACCTTGTATGGTATTTGATTGTTCTTCAATTAGTATCAGAGCCATGGAGTGATTTGCTTAGTTTTTGTGTTTGTTTTTTTGGTTCATTTTTCCTTTTACATCGTACGCCTTCTTCTTGTTCTTTCTTTGTTTTCGAAGCTTTTGTGTACATTAAAGGATCATTTACCTTGAAAAATCTGATTTAGTATCTTTGGGATATAGGCGTACACGCTTAGATTTAAGAAAAACATCATCTTTGTTCATCTTTTGTATTCAAAAAGCTTTAAAAAGTACAAATCTTGATTTCAAAATTTTTGGCTTAAAAATCATAAAGTTTGCATTTTTAAGGTACCTATAGGCTTAATAATACTAGTTGTACAAGAAAATTTGGAAAAACAAAATCAAAAAGGTGTCTTTTTGTGTTTTACAAATTGTGTGTTTCATAATAATTGGCAGTTTGACCGAATTGGCAGTTTGACCGAATTGGCAGTTTTGACCGAATTGGCAGTTTGACCGAATTGGCAGTTTGACCGAATTAGCAGTTTTGACCGAATTGGCAGTTTGACCGAATTAGCAGTCAACCGAATTAGCAGTCAACCAAATTCCCAGAAGCTCAAGTGTAACCGAATTTGCAACTTCACTTGGACTAAAGTTAAAACTCACAAATTTGCTAACATAAATTATACGGTTTATTTCTTTGATTTGTAAAATCAGGTGAAACATTTATTTGTTTTCTCGGTTTAATCAAGAATTGCAAAATCCTGTATAGTTTCAAGACATAAAACACACAAAAGACAACTCTCAACAACACAATTTCTTTCAATCACCGTTTGATCAAACAATAATCTTTTGACATACAACTTTCTCAATGACGACTCTTGCTAACAAAGCAATTCTTTCGGGTGCTGACAATCGTCAACCTATGTTGGAAAAGATATGTACAATTCTTGGAAAAGCAGAATGGAGCTATACATGATGAATAGACAACATGGACGAATGATTCTTGAATCCGTTGAAAATGGTCCACTCATTTGGCCTACGATAGAGGAGAATGAAGTGACTAGACCAAGCAAATACTCTGAGTTATTTGCTACAGATGCAATTCAAGCTGATTGTGATGTCAAGGCAACAAATATCATTATCCAAGGATTACCACCAGAGGTTTATGCACTCGTTAGCAATCATCGAATCGCCAAGGAACTTTGGGAAAGAATTCAACTTCTCATGCAAGCAACTTCATTGATGAAATAGGAAAGAGAGTGTAAACTATATGATGAATTCGATAAGTTTGCTGATAAGAAGGGGCAAACACTACGTGACTACTCTTCCTCCTGAGTGGAGCAAATTTATGACCGATGTCAAACTGGTTCGGGACTTGCACACAACTAATATTGATCAGCTTCATGCTTATTTGGGACAACACGAATTTCATGCAAATGAAGTTCGTTTAATGCATGAACGCAACTCAAATCCGCTTGCTTTGGTTGCAACCCATCAAATGAACCAGTCTCCTTATCAAACTCATCAGAACTCATACCAAAAATCTCAATTTCAACCACAAGTTTCACTTTATCAGTCTCCACAATATGGATTACCTTATCAGTCTAAACAATAATCAAACAATCAATCATCAACACCTCTTTCAATCACTTATCCATCCAATGATTATCAATCATCAGTTAACCACAACGTTTATTCTCCACCATCATCCATCCCTCAAATTGAATATGCTCCCATAGTTAACCAACAACAACAACAACCTGAATTTTCCTAACTAGACTTAGGTCTAACTGTTCTGGTGTTCAAGCAAGGTGACGATCCCATTGATGCCATCAACCATATGATGTCATTCCTATCAACTGTCGTCACATCTTGCTATCCTACTACCAATAACCAGCTAAGGAATTCGTTAAACCCTAGGCAACAAGCTACCATTAATGATGGAAGAGTGACTTTACAACCAGTTCAGGGGAGACAAATTTCTTTTGCTACGGGTACAAGTAGGACATAGACTCCAGGAGCAAGTGGAAGCAATTCTGGGAAACAGAGGACTGTTATTTGTTACAACTGCAAAGGGGAAGGACACATGTCTAAACAATGCACTAAACCTAAAAGGAAAGGGGATGATTCGTGGTTTAAGGATAAAGTCTCGCTGGTACAAGCTCAAGCAAATGGTCAAAATCTATATGAGGAGGAACTAGCATTTTTGGCAGATCCAGAAATTACAAAAGGTCAAGCCACACAAACTGTCATTACCCACAATGCTGCTTATCAAGCTGATGATTTGGATGCATATGACTCTGATTGTGATGAACTCAACACTGCTAAAGTTGCTCTCATGGCGAATTTATCTCATTATAGTTTAGATGCTCTCGCTGAGGTACACAATCCTGATAATATGGATAACAATATGATAAATCAAGCTGTACAGGCGATGCCGTCTTCTGAACAGTCGAATGTTGTAAACCACTTAGAGACTGAAATAACCAGTGATAGCAATATCATTCCTTATTCTCAGTATTTAACAGAATCACAACAGGCAGATGTTCAGAATTCTAACTTATCTACACAACAAGATGCACTAATATTATTTGTGATTGACAACTTAAAAGCCAAGTAATTAATTGCACCAAGATAAATCCGGACAATAAAAGTGTCAATGATACTTTAACTGCTGAGCTTGAAAGATATAAAGAACAAGTTAAAGTTTTGAATGAAGGACAAAATGTTGATTTAAAAGGTAAAGATAATATTTCAAATTTATGTGAATAGTCTGTCGAGATTGATCGTCTTAAACAAACTCTTTCTAAACATTTAAAAGAAAAGGAATCTTTAATGCAAACAGTTACTCTTCTCAAAAATGATTTTAAGAAAGAAGAATCTAGAAATATTGATAGAGAAATTGCTTTAGGAAAGAAGATTAAATAGCTAGATAATATCGTTTATAAAAGAGATCAATCATCACAAACTGTTAGCCTCAATTTATTGAGTCGAACAAGGAAGCTCGGTCACTCTACGATGGAGCTTCGGTCTTTAATTAGTTAATGTTGTAACATGATAATATCGGGAATCGGGCTCGATAGATAATCTAATATTGTAAATTATTGTAAAAGGTTTCGGGTTTATTCCCAAACAAAAATTATACCGTGATCGGGTCCTAGTTAAATTTCACACGCGTCGTAGGGTTGATATATATATATGGATATTTTCATAGTAAATATCTAAGGAATCTCATCACAAATATCTTTGGTTCTATCTTGCTCTCTCTCTATAAACATCTCTTCATTTTTCTTTTTAAGTTTCTGGCTTTGATGTCGTGGTTTTCGGGTTATGTAGTGAAAGTGTTATTCGGGAACTACATATGGTAGCAAATCGCCTCGATTTGCATTGAGGTGGGATGATATGTGCTTAATATACCATATCTTTTACCTCTTAAATAAACGAGCTTTAATGACCCACAATAAACTGACAAAAAACTGCCAAATATATGTTTGTTTTGCATTTGTATTGTGCAGGAAGTGGATATCATCAAAAAGACAGAAAACCAAGCCAAAATGACAAAACTGAGCATGGTATGGAAAAGACTGTGCAAATCAAGGCAAAGTCCGAAATGTCAAGTCAGAGTCAATATTGAGAATCGCAGTCAAACGTAGACGGAATTGAGAATCCTATTGAATGCAATCTTAACCCATCTGATGGCGGGAAAGCCACAATAGTATATATAACTTATGAAGTCTGTGAAGACCAAATGGGCCCTCAATCATTACAACAGCCAAATTTGTGTGCAAATTGGACAAAGACTGTGAAGACTTTGAAGGCCCTCAACACCCAATCCTAGTCCACAGGAGTTACAGCAATCTCAGCCATTGTAACACAAAACCACTCCTAAACTTATTGGGCTGGAAAAAGCCCCAATATCCAAAACCTTGTACCTTATTGGGCCAGACACACTCAATTGTACACACAAAACCCACTCCATAACCTTATTGGGCTTGAAAAAGCCCAATAACCAAACCTGTACCCAGTGGGCCCAATACAAACCCAAGCCCACAATTCAATTTTTATAAACTTTAGGGACTAAAGTTGTCATTTTTAAAAGTGTTTTATAAAAGAAAAATGAAAAATATAAAGAAAAGGGGCCAAAAATGCCAAGTTTTAAAAGTGTTTTATAAAGAGAAAAATAGAGAAATAAAACACAAGGGCTGAAATTGCAATTAACCAAAACCCTCTTTTATTCTTTTGTTATAAAACCAGAGGGACCATTTTTGCAATTTAGCAAAACCTTTTTATTCTTTTGTTATAAAAAACGGAGGGACCAAAAGTGACACTTTCCAAAGATCTTTTATAACTGAAAATGGGTTTAAAAGAAATGAAAAGAGAGAAAGAGATGAGGGACCATCTTTGCCTCTTCTCCAAACAAACCTTTTAAACCTGCAACCATAAAAACAGTACCCTCCCCGTACCCGCCAAATCCATACCACCCCTTTCCCATGGTTTTTCTTGCCATACCACCTCCCTAAGTACATTCCCAGCTCACCCTCACCTTTCCCCACAACCTATTGCCCCTATAACCCTCTACCCTGGCAAATCACTCAACCCGAGCACCCCCATGAATGGTGAGATGAAGAGAAGACAAAGAGAAGGGCTAGGATTGCCTTGGATGCATTGTACTCTTACAACAAGCTCAAACCATGAGCCAAGAAGGCTGAGAGACCTCTATAAAAGAAGAAAAACCAAGCCGAGCAACTAACACCACTTTTACCCTTCTTTTTAGTTTAAAGTTTTTAATTAAGTCTTTTTTTAGCATTATTGTACTTCAGTTCTATTTT
>BQNB010122806.1:0-20212 GCA_026074375.1 Tanacetum coccineum
CTTTATTATGCTTTGATATGACACCATGATTATGACGTTTCGGCCTACTCTCCGGAGCGGGTTTGGGTCGTTACACATGTTGTGTCGTTTGATAAGCTCAGCTTCAAGTTCGAGACACTTGTTGCACGTTTCCACATAATTCATAGAATCATTCATAGCAACAAAAGAATTCACTTTCATAGAAGTATTTATATCTAACGAAGAATTTACAACAATATTCATAATATCTTGAGAAATGATTTGATCCAAGAGTCAATCGTTTTCAATCAAAAATTGTTTATGTTAAATTTCAAAGCACTGTTTGTCTACATGAAACTATTAAACATCAGCTTCCATCTGGTTAAAAATTATCCATTATCTCATTTAATAGATATCAAAAATATTAAATATGTCTTTTAAGGTCTTTAAAATTGGAATTATGTCTTTTAGAAAAACAACTTTAGTGTGTTCAAGCCCCCATTCCCCTTTTGTTAAAGCATTAGGCGTGATCCGCGTTTTCACCACATTGTCAAATTGGTCAAGATGGTATTTAAGCTTTTTAAGGCATGTATTAACCAGGCTTACCTTAGGAAGTTCCCGAGGAGCCTCAATATTAACAGGCAAAGAAGCAGATTGGTCAGTATTAGGGTGTAAAGTTTGTAACCGGAAAGCTTGTTCATCGGGCAGTTCTTGTTGTGGGATAAAATGTTTACCAAAATCTTTAGATAATCGATTTAACTCAGCATAATTATTGGTTTAATGTTAAATTTCTTTTCTAAGACCATTGGATCACTTTGTTTTAAAATCATTTTTGGTCGACTCTCTTCCTCAAGCATCAAAGTCTCTTAAGAATTAGAAATTGAAATCACATTGGTTTCCTTAGCAATAACACTACCATCATAAAGTGTTGGCCTAATATGCTGAGCTTTCTTAAGATAAAAAGGATTTTGAAAACCAAGAGCTTGTTTCAGGTTGTTATCATAGAAAACTTGTGGTTTCGTGAGCATATGCATATTGACCCATTTAACAAACAATCTTGTCCAGTTCTTTAACTTTCTTTTCCAAAGCAATTTCTTTATCAATATTTTTAGCATCCTTTTCCTTGGATTTGTTTTTGAAAATATTAAATGTTTTTGTTAACAAATCCTTTTCCTTTGATTGTTCAGAAAGAGTTTGTTTAAGATAGTTAATTTCTTTTTCAAAATCCATAAACTGTGCATTTTTCTCCCGAATTATATCATCCATTATAAGCTTTTCTCGAGTACTTAAATCTACATTGTTGTCTTTATTCTAGCAATTTTACCCGTTCTTTGTATCTTTCAAGCTCAGCAGATAAGGATTCATTAGCAATTAGGTTGTCCTTATTGACCTTGTTACAATTAGTTACTTGATTTGACAGTTGTTCAAACATAAATAATATCATGGTATCTTGTTGTGCAAAAGAATTTGTATCTTGAACAACTGGATTTTGTGTTTCAAGCAGATACTGAGAATAAGGAATGATATTGCTATCACTTGTTATCTCATTCTCTGGATAATTCATAAGATGAGTTTGTTCAGAATACGGCATCTCTTGCACACTTTGATTTACCATATCATTATGAGTGTTTTCAGAGTGAGGTACCTCGGAGAGAACATCTGATTCGTAACTAGACAAATTGGCCATAAGAATTGCCTAGGCTGTAGAGAAGTCGTCACAGTCAGAATCATACGCATCCAAATCATCTGCTTGATAAGCTGCATTGTGTGTAATGACCGTTTGTGTAACTGGACCTTCTGCAACTCCAGGGTCTGCCAAAAATTCCAATTCCTCCTCATTCAGAACATTACCAGATCCTTATGCTTCAACCAGAAGAAATATATCCCTAAACCATGTAGCATCCCTTTTTCTCTTTGGCTTTGGGCACTGTCTTGCCATGTGACCTTCCCCTTGGCAGTTAAAATACTTCATGACCTTTTGTTGACCTGAATTATTCCTACCTGTTCCTGAGATTTGTTGACACCCTTGTTCCATAAGTACCAACAACAAATGAACTCTATCTCTCCTGAACTGATTGAACAGTCACCCTTGAATCATGAAAAGTTGCTTGTTGTCTTGGGTTGGAAGAATTCCTTAGCTGATTGTTGGTAGTTAGGAAACGATATGTGACGACAGTAGACAGAAATGACATCATTTTGTTAATGGCATCAATAGGGTCATCTCCTTGCTTAAACACATGAAGTGCTAGACCGGAGTCTATCTGAGGAAATTCAGCAAGATGTGTTTGTTGATTAACTGTGGAGACAATATATTCAATTTGAGGAATGAAATGTGGTTGTGGATGAGTAAGCGTTAGGATGCGGTGTTGATGGATTGTTAGTGATAAGGATAGTTGAGGCACTAAAGCATTTGTGGGGATGGTGGGGGGGGCGCGAGGGGGGTGGAACTTATATGTGCTCAAGCCCATTTGGATTTCACGCGTTTATTCGCTGACTTGATTATGTATTATTTCGTAGTGTTTATTTTCTTTTTTTACAATCATTTTCTATAATATACATTAAACAACTCCTATGCCGGTCTGGATGGATAAGTAGTTGAGTAATGTTATGTAGGATTAATTGATCCATATTAAGGAGACTGAGATGGTGAAAATTGTTGTTGGAACTGAAGATGGTTGTATGAGGATTGATAAGTGTTGAAGTGTGATGGTGTCATTTGATGATTCACAACTAGTGCAAGTGGATCTTGATTGCGTTCACGCATAATACGGAATTCATTTGCTTGGAGTTCATGTTGTTCAAGATATGCATGAAGCTGATCAAAGTTGGTGGTGTGTAAATCTCTTACAAGTTTAACATCAGTCACAAACTTACTCCATTCAGGTGGAAGACTATTTAAGAACTTGGTATTGACCTAAAATTGCCCTAATTTCATTTTGTAAATGTTCATGTCATTGATCAGCTGAGTAAATATCAAGTAATACTGATGAAGTAATTCCCCCTTGGTGTGAGCAAACTTATCAAATGCATTATATAGTTTACACTCCCTTTCCTGCTTTGTCAATGAGGTACCTTGCATTAGTAGTTTAACTCTTTCCCATAGATCCTTGGCAACTCTATGATGATTAACAAGAGAATAGACATCTGATGGTAGTCCTTGAAGAATGATATTAGTTGCCTTCAGATCATAATCAGCTTGAATTTTCTCGATTGCATACAATTTCTCATATTTATTTATCCTGGTCACACCATTTTCTTCAATCGTAGGCCAAATGAGTGGACCATGTTCAACTGATTCAAATATCAATCTTACATGCTCTTTGTTTTGCATGTAAAGTTCCATTCTACTTTTCTAGGAATCATACAGGCGTTTCTCCAACATTGGTGGACGATTGTCACCATCAGAGAGTATCATGAATTCAGCAAGAGTAGACATTGTTACTTTGTTGTTATGTGAAAAGATTATTTGTTGATCGGACAGTGATAAGAAGTAATTGTGTTAAAGTAAGTTGGTTTTAAGTGTTTTCATTCTTGAGAATACACGGAATTTCACAATTCTTGATTAAACCGAGAATATAATGTTTCACGGGATTTTACAAATCAAAGAAATAATCTGTATAATTAATGTGCTGTCGTGTAAGGTTAGTTATTTGATTATCAAGTTTTACATTTATATTTAGCTGAAAAACCTAAAACAACACTTTAACGAGCAGTATACCCGGTCAAGATGGAGTTCGCGGTAAGTAAAGTATCGAACACTAAGAGTGGAAATTTAATCGTATATTCTATCAGTATTTTAATTAGTTTATTTACTTGTTAAACCTATGCTATGTACGTTGTCTAATGAAATGGGGGATTCAACCTGAGAGACTGGCACATGTTTGGTGAAGACAAATACCAATTCAATACACAATAAACATAAAATATGAAGATTAGAAGATAGAAAAGCGGTACAAGCCAAATGATAAAAAATTGTATTAGCCATATTAAATCAGGTTCAATGTTGGTTTGTTTGTTTTAGTGCAATGATTTACTTATCTCGAAGCGGCATATATTAGTAAGATTAGGCGGGACATTATACCTCTAATGACCCTAGACACAATTAATCATTGTCACTATTAATGTATCCGAATTATAGCATCCTTTAGTTTAATTATAATCTATCTTAGAGATTATAGTAGCTGACGTCGATCCTGTTAAAACTCTAGCCCAACGGGACTTTACCCACTTATTGTTTGAAGGTGTTTTATATACTAGTAGTGTACTATTCCAATCTTTATCAGTTAATTAAGAGTATGATTGCTAAAACATAAACAGGTCACCCACCGGTCCAACTAAGCTCATAATCAAAAGACAAAGACATAATGTTATTTGTGATCCTATTGGTCCAGTAATATAAGACACGATTATGGAGACTACACGATCATCTAGATTATTGTCTGTCAACACTAGACTAGTTGGAACGATCTAGGTAGCATTTCAAACACATAAACATGTATGAGGTGATAAACATAATTAAACAATCCAACGATAAATTCAAAAAAATCGATTTTAAAACAAACCATACATTAAACTTTCATTAGATGGCTAATACCCGAGGGAGGGTTTTAGACACAAACCATTATAATTATACAAGCGTAATCAAACAATTGAAATCGAACGATTAAGAGAGTAAAAATTACATGATGTCTTCTATGGAGTCGTGATCAATGCTTGACCTTTATAGCTGATCTTCTCTTCTAAAATTCGTCTCTGATGAGTATGGTATAAAGAATATGATATTGCACATTGAAAACTTGTTTTTGAGTCTTCTATTTATACTTGATGAAAAATACTCGATACGCCGTATCCAGATAGATCGATACGGCGCATTAGGCTAGATTCCTTGGAGTGCGCGCTACGTTCATAATAAATCTTTGATATCATTCCCAATTTACTTGATTTAATGTATCTTTGAATAGTTATCTTCATGGATACGGCGTATGTAGATAGCATGGATACGCCGTATTGGGAATTAGTCAAACATGTTTTATTGTGAAGTATTGGCGCTGATACGCCACATCTCTTTAGTTGGATAAGGCGTATTGGTGAATTTTTAGAAATCTTCAAATTTCTACGTTTTAGCTCCAATTTATGCTCCTTTTAGCTTATCTTCACAAAACACTCCTGAATTACTGCGTCCGTTTATAAACTTTTAAGCGAATATTATGGACTCCCCATACAAAATATAATGCAATAATTATATTAATAGTGGGCAAATTAGATGGATATAAAATGATTTTAATAAAGTGAGGTTATTTGATGTCATCAAATATTCCCCCACTTGAATCCTACTTGTCCTCAAGTAGCTTAGAAAAAAGTTTAGTTTATGGAAAATGGTGTCGAACGAAGTTAGGATTTTCCGTTTTTAAGCATTGCTTTGTCCTAATCACCTGCCACATAACAGCTACTCATGAAAGTATGGAAATGAAAACACTCAGATCACTCAACTAATCTAGGGTGCAACATTTAAGTAGTACGCTCAATTGCTCGGTCGTGATTAGTTTAGTATCATAAGCTTGGCAAGGATACACATCTCCACTGCTAAAGCTAAGGAAGAACAGTTATAAAAAACACCCCCCAAAAAAAAAAAAAAAAAAAAAAAAAAAAAAAAAAAAAAAAAAAAAAAAAAAAAAAAAAAAAACAAAAAAAAAAAAAAAAAAAAAAATAAAAAAGAAAAAAAAAAAAAAAAAAAAAAAAAAAAAAGCTTAAATTAGGTTAAAGAAGGCTTATGTGTTTTGATAGTCAACAGTCTTTTACATAAGTACCACACAACACGGAAGCTTGTTACGGTTTATACATGGCTTGTAAGACAAATAGACATATTACAATCCGAACACATCCATCCATTGTTTGTGTTTAACGCAATGGCTTAGGATTTGCCAAGCAATGTTATAGGGTAGGGACCTTCTACTGTTTTCAAACAAAAGTCGTCATTCCAACAGGACAGATGGAGAACATGCATTACATGGCCGTAACGACGAAATAGACATGCATGCTCGAACAAGTCCTGGTTCGAGTAGACACTAAGGTTAGTTGCTATGAAAGGGAAGTAAAATGGTTGTTAAATAAAATTCACAAAACAAATAGATTAAGCCAACAAATAAGGTATGGTTGCTAGTAACTTTCCCTCGACCGTTCCATGACAAAGACTTGAATATATAGACAGACGCCTCGATAACAGAAATTGACAAAGTACGACATTAAGTTGACGTTCCTAATAACGGTAAGCTTCACTTACTCCCGCTATTTACTACTTTTACACAAGTGGTTATATCGGCCAATTTTTACAAAACTTAACATCGTCGATTTTTGTAACGTATCAACGAATAATCGATCATTCTAAGTGATTCCTTCGGTATAAACTTCTTTTTGAAATGACTATTTTTCTTCCTTCTCTTTTTTGCTTTTTCTCTTTTTCCATTTTTTTCATAATACATAATAAACCTCGGTTTGATTCCAGCGTCCGGATAATCTTTTCCTTGTAGTACTTCTTTATCGGACATAATTCATAATTACAAAAAGTAGCAAAACTTACAACCTACATATTTTCCCATTGCATTGTGCAATTTCCTGACCATTACAGAGATAGAAAAATATCACTTTGACACAGGAAATACAAGACTTTACACGAAAGCAACTAGCACCATAGAGAAATAGGCTTAATCTACATGGTAGGCTAAGGTGCAAAGGTTTTGCATCGAAAACATATAATTGGTTTGTACAAAAAAGAAAGGAATGGGTCTCAAAGGTTGTTCTAGGGGTTTTTACTCTAAAAATGAGTGTAATCAAGGTTTACACGGGAGTTAAAAACCAGTGAAGTTTAGTAATTTTTACGGTCCATGTAGGCTATTTGGTTTAATCCTAGAAATTTATTAGTTGAACATGTTCTTCAATCTAAATCCATAGTACTTATCATGGCCGGTCTCGAGTGATATACAAGGCCAAGTTCTAAAGTTAACTCTATCCACCGGCACCACTCACAAAATTGTGGAACTTTAGTAGAAGTTGGAAACGGAATAGGCTTAATTCTCACAATATGTATCAATGGTTATAGTGCGCTAGGTAATGTAACTAGTGATTTTTTACTGCTGAATTTTTTTTAATTTTGACCATTTTTAAGCATTTTGCATGTTATTTTGTATAAAAGAAGACAAGTACGTTCTAATTCTCCATTCCCCGCTTATTAAATTATCACAACGTCCTCATTGTTATAGATAAAAAAATTAAATAATAAGGGAAAATAGAATTAGAACGGAAAACTCTCTGATGTTTTGCTCGTGATAATTCTCCATGATGAGTTCTTGAGTAAAAAGTGTGTTGACTAGGGCTTTAGAATGCCTAGATGAGGCCAACACAAGTCTTTTTCAGCATATACCATATCATAGTTTCAGCAAGGTCCTGTAAAAGGTTAAAAGATAAATGCAAATTCTATCTCTCTACAATGGTACAAGAAAACAATTAAACACACAACTGTACAGGGATCAATACGCCGTATCCCAAACCCTAGGATACGCCATATTGTTCCTGTAGAAACAATTAAATTACTAGAAATTAAATAATTAAGTTTTAAAACAGATAACGTCCAGACATACATAAGCTGTATCCAGAGGGGTTCTATACGCCGTATGTAATGTCTAGGAAGACAGACTCGTGCAAATAATTAAGATTCAAACAATTAAATGCGACAAACAATTAAAATGACAGGGTTGTCTCCCGGGAAGCACTTTTGTTTTAGCTGGTCTTTAAGTTCGACCTTTTCCTTCTCTTCATTTCTTTTATTCATCCTCCATAATTCGCTCGCAATTATTCCCGTGAGTGAATCCCTTCATAATCATTTGGCATGATGTGTACTTCTTGCAAAATTTCATGCCAAGCACAACGTCTTTTGTCATATCATCATCGGCAAAGATGGTAAAACCTGAAATAATAGAAAAACTTCCAACGAAAACTGGTATATCGATCAAAGTCTTGGCATGACTCTTCCCTTCATCCTTATCCCTAAATATGGAATAGTAAAAACTTTTAGACATTAGGTTAATGGGCAAGGAAGGGAGGAGGTCAGTGATAACATACTTATACCCGATTACACAAGAAAATTCCATCTTATAAGAGTCGGTTTTAACAAAAATAGGTACAAAATCATCTCGATCTGTTTTAGTTTCTGAAGGTGTATCCAAATCATTTAGTTCTATGTAGCTACCATAAATTGGGTCGAATGATTCATCACCCTCTCCGATAAAGTTTGTTTTCGAATCAAGACTTTTTATTACAAAGACCCTTTTGATTATGCTAGTGAGCTTAACAATTTTAAAAACAAGTTTTTCTTCCCTGACCCTTAAAGTAATCTTCCTTTTGAAGACATCGATCTTGGAATGGGCAGTTGACAAGAATGATTGTCCGAGGATTAAAGGGACATCATTATCCTCGAGTATGTCCAAGATGATAAAGTCTATAGGAAAAATAAATTTGCATATCCTCACTAGCACATTTTTGGCAATACCCCTTGGTTGTTTAATGGTTCGGTCAGCCAGTTCGATGGTCAACCTAGTGTGAGATAAAATTCCTAGACCAAGGTTGGTGTAGGTAGAGAATGGCATAACGCTCACACTTGCTCCAAGGTCAACAAGAGCTTTATCAAAACAAATATTATGAATAAAACAAGGTAAAGTAAAGCTCCTTGGGTCTTTTTCTTTTTTAAGGCAAGGAGTGATCATAAGTATCCAGAATCTTCACATCTTGTGCCTCTCTCCAATCATCATAGCCGAAGTTTTGTAGTCGTCTTAGAAAAGGGACTGCTTCAGAAAATAGGCTTCTGTGTTGTGTGCCCGATACGGCGTATGGCTCATGCCTGATACGGTGTATCTCAAAGAAATCAGCTTTAGCAGTTGTGGTCGATTTAACTTGGTCTTGAGGGTTTGTCTCCGTTGAGCTGGGCAGGCTTCCAAACCCTCTCTCTTACAAGACTTTGCCCATATGTCCGACTTGTATTTCCATGGTCTTAATCAAAGCTCCTTGGTTTCTTATGGCTGCATCGGTAGAAGCTCGGATCTCCTTGATTATGTTCGAGTTTTCTTCATGCCTTTTAGCTGATTCTGCCATGAATTTGGTCAGTGATTCTTCCAGGCTTGGTCTCTGATCAGGATACGAAGAATTTCCATTATTTCGTTGGTCGAATCCTGGCCCTGTTTCTCTATACTATCCTTCAGGTTGATAGGGTGCACCGAACTGTGTATAGGAGGCTTCTTCTAAAATTTTCCCTTCTTCCTTTTATGGACAATCTTTTGTACAGTGTGGTCCCTTGCATAGTTCGCATTTACTTTTTTATTTCTCGTTTGAGATTGTTGAGTTGGGCTTGGATAGCAGCAAGCCCGTTAGAAGTTTCAATAATTCTGGTCCTAGAAGATGTTCCATTGTGCCATTTCTGAGAGTATTTAGCCATCTCCTGAATGGCTATTTTAGCATCAGCAGCAGTTTTGGAAGGTATGGCACCCTTTAAGTCTAGGATCTGTCGAGTTGGAACATCAAGCCCGTTGTAAAACAAGAAAACTTCCTGCATGTCGGTCAAACAATGTTGAGGATACTTCATCAGCAATTCTTTAAATCTTTCCCATGCACGAAAAAGGCTTTCATCGGGTTCCTGTTGGAAGTTGTTAATTTCCTCCATTTTCTTAGTGGTGCGTGCAGGTGGACAATATTTGTTCAGAAACTTAGTTTTGAGGACCACCCAGGTTGTAATTTATCCTGGTGGCTGGTTCCGTATCCATCTACTTACAGCTCCAGTGAGGGATACGGGGAAGGCTCGAAGCATGATTTGATCTTTAGTTACTTTTGGGATGTGAAATAAGTTAACAATCTCTAGAACCTTTTTGATGTGCTCGTTTGCATCTTCGTGTTCCGAGCCACTGAAAGTATTGTCATGAAGTTCTTTGAGAAATTGCCCCTTCAATTCAAAGGGGGTATCTTGGTTGATCGTAGGCCTAGTAACGCCCGACCCGTAATTTTCTCGGGTTTTGCTCATATACTGCTCCATCGTTTCCGTCATTGTTTCTCTTTCCCTTTCCTCTGATTGTTCTTTGATGTCAAAAATGTGATCGAACTCAGGTGAATTCGATTCTATGAGACTAGGTGTATCGAAGAGCCTCCTTTTTGAGTGAAATTTCTGTTTCGGGTTTTCAAAAGGTGAGAGTAGTTCCTTCGTCGAACTTCTTGTCATGCACTACCTGAAACAAATGACAACGAATCAGTAGGATATGTCCTGATGAGAGGAATTAAGCGTGAAATCAAACAGATGGAGTTTTACTATTGTTACTATATCAGATGACGAATACGCCGTATTCAATTAATTTGAATACACCGTATGGGTCTGTTGAATACCAGTACGTCGTACCGAGCTTACTGAATACGCCATATTGTCTTGAAACAGATACGCCATTTAGACAGTAAAACTCAATACGTTGTCCTGATCAGAAGGTTTGATACGTCGTATCCAACTGGTGGATACGGCGTATTAGGTGATCAGTCAGAACATAATACTATTTAAAACAATAAAATGCAGGAATTAAAACACACAATTTAAACACACAAAGCAAATAAATACAAATAGAAATAAAATAATTAGATTAAAATAAACTAAATTAAATTAATTAATGGTTAGAAATACTGATAAGAATAAGGTTTAATTAATTCACTCCCCGGCAACGGCGCCAAAAACCTAATGTGCTGTCGTGTAGGGTCAATTATTTGATTATCAAGTTTTACATTTATATTTAGCCGACAAACCTAAAACAACACTTTAACGAGCAGTGTACCCGGTCAAGATGGAGTTTGTGGTAAGTAGGGTGTCGAACACTAAGAGTGGAAATTTAATCCTATATTCTATCAGTATTTTAATTAGTCTATTTACTGGTTAAACCTATGCTATGTACGTTGTCTAATGAAATGGGGGGTTCAGCCTGAGAGACTGGCACAGGTTTGGTGATGACAAATACCAATTCAATACACAATAAACACAAAAGATGAAGATTAGAAGATAGAAAAGCGGTACAAGCCAAATGATAGAAAACTGTATTAGCCATATTAAATCCGGTTCAATGCTGGTTTGTTTGTTTTAGTGCAATGATTTACTTATCTCGAAGCGGCATATCATTCTTAAGACTTAGGCGGGACATCATCCTAAGACCTAGACACAATTAATCCTGTCACAATTAATGCATCCGCATAAAGCATCCTTTAGTTTAATTATAATCTATCTTAGAGAATTAAAGCAGTGGTGATCCTGTTAAAACTCTAGCCCAACGGGACTTTACCCACTTATTGTTTGAAGGTGTTTTATATACTGGTAGTCCACTATTCCAATCTTTATCAGTTAATTAAGAGCATGATTGCTGAAACATAAACGGGTCACCTACCGGTCCAACTAAGCTCATAATCAAAAGACAAAGACAGAACGTTATTTGTGATCCTATTGGTCCAGTAATATAAGACACGATATGGAGAGCTATCCCGGTATCTAGATTACTTGGTCCGTAACACTAGACCCAGTTGAATGATAGGTCGCATATTCAAACACATAAACAAGTATGAGGTGATAAACATAATTAAACAATCAACGATAAATTAAGAAATCAATTTTAAAACAAACCAAACATTAAACTTTCATTAAGATGGCTAATACCCGAGGGTATTAGCCCACAACCATTGTAATTATACAAGCGTAATCAAACAATTGAAATCGAACGATTAAGAGAGTAAAAATTACACGATGTCTTCTATGGATTCGTGATCAATGCTTGACCTTTATGGCTGATCTTCTCTTCTAAAATTCATCTCTGATGAGTATGGTATAAAGAATATGATATTGCTCCCTGAAAACTCATTTTTGAGTCTTTTATTTATAGTTGCTGAAAAATACTCGATACGCCGTATCTAGATAGGTCGATACGGTGTATTGGGTTGGATTCCTTGGAGTGCGCGTTACGTTCGTAATAAATCTTTGATATCATTCCTAATTTACTTGATTTACTGTATCTTCGAATAGTTATCTTCATGGATACGGCGTATGTAGATAGCATGGATACGTCATATTGTGAATTGGTCAAACGCGTTTTCTTGTGAAGTCTTGGCGCTGATACGCCGTATCTCTTTAGTTGGATACGGCGTATTGGTGAAGTTTCAGAAATCTTCACATTGCTTCATTTTAGCTCCAATGTATGTGCCTTTTAGCTTATCTTCACAAAACACTCCTGAATTACTACATTTATCAACTTTAAAGCAATTAAGTACCAAATATTGCAATAATTATATAAAAGTGGGCAAAATAGATGGGATAAATGATATAATAAAGTGACGGTATTCGATGTCATCAAATATCCCCCCACTTGAATCCTACTTGTCCTCAAGTAGACTTTAAAAAAAAGTTTAGTTTATGAAAATGTGTCCCGAACCGAAGTTAAGAATTTTCCATTTAAGCATCGTTTTGTCCTAATCACATGTACATAACCAAGCTCCTCATGAAATATGGAAATGAAAAAACTCTGATCACTCAACTAATCTAGGGTAATTGCTCGATCGTGATTAGTTTCATATCATAAGCTTGGCAAGGATACACATCTCTACCGCTAAAGCTAAAGAAGAACAAGTCAAAAGCTAAATTAGGTTAAGAAGGCTTACAATTGATCATTCAACAGTCTTTCACCACAAGTACCACATCAACAAGGCAGTTGTATCGTATATACACAACTGTAACGACGGAATAGACAATATAGTGTTAAAACTCTAGAAATTCGTGGTGGAGAGTGGTGGTTCATGGTGGTGAGAAGAGGTGTTTGGATCATTGGATCTTAATATCCTCACCATTCCTTCCTCTTCATCTCCCAAAGAGATATAGAGTTTGTTGTGTTAGAGATTGTTGGTGTGTTGTTTTCCCGTGAGTTTGTGGGGGTAATTAAAGTAAAATTTACTTAGGGACCAAGCAAAGGATGAATGTGGTCGATTTTGAGGCTAAATTCATGTTTTAATGCGTCAGACTGAAAGCGCGACACACATTTATATTTGTGCGACGCACTTAGGGTGTTAATGCGGTCAAAGTCATTATTGAAGAAAAGTGCGCCGCACATTAGGTAAAACCGCCTAACTTTGGGCAATTTTCAGCACTTGGCCTTTTTCAAGGTTGTAGATAATTGAATTATCTTCTCGTGGCCACTTAAACCAACTAAAACGGAGTTTGTATGACCGAGTTATGGCCAAAACAATGAACAAGTGTCAGGAAGCATTCTACTTGAGTTATTTCTTCGTTTAAGCTTCAAATCTTCGTGTATTCTTCCATTTTCTTCCACGACACATCACATGAACCTACAATGACAAATATATTCTATTCTATACCGAAAGTTCTTTTTATTAACCAATAAATATACATAAAAGCATAGATAACGCGTATAAAAATATGTATAAAATAAGCATTATCAAGATACCTAAATGATCTTCTAGATCCTTGTTTCCCTTGTATACCCTGATGTTCCGAGGGAGTTTGGCCCTCCTATGATATTTTAAACCAGTGATTCTTTGGGTAAAAGGGCGGTTTAGCCTTTGTAAGGTGAATTCACGATCTTCACATGCGTCCTCCAAAACATCACCTCACGTTCAAGTCCGAACTTGTTTTTCTTTGATGATCCTGAACCTATTTCCATTGGGTTTAGACCTTTCCCTTCTTGCCTTTTCCTTGGTTATGCTTCGGTCTTCCAACCTTCTTGACCTTATTAAATGTGTTGGTTCTTTGTTCTTGGAGGGAGTCCTCCGACTTTTACTGGCAGAGCGAGTTTGTTTGTGAGTGTCAGATGTGCCAGAAGATTCGAGAGAGAATCGGTCGGAAATACCTCTTGCTAATGACTCGGCCAGAGCTTCCTTGTTAGAGTCAACGTAGGCTAGCTTTCTTAGTGTAGCTTTCATTTTGGCTTGCTGGTCATGTTCTTTGATCATGGTTCTTAATACATCAATGTTTTCTTTGATAAATGTTGGATAAAGGGAAGGGTTTTTGCGTTTGCAAGACTAGTTCGGTGGGTCCCTCATGGGTTTCCATTCCCACGTCCCTTGTTACCACTCCTCGAAATTCCACCCTCCAAGCTAGCAAGTCAACATTAGCCATGCTTTGGGTTTCTGATTAGTAGTTTGTGGATAGCTGGGTCCTAGGATGTGCCCAAATGTTTGATGTAAGATTTACATAGCCCACTTGAGCTTGGTAAAAAATTACTTCACGGTAAGTGATATCGAGATCAGCTTGGTTCCGTCCGGAGCTTATCCCCTTCGTCTCCTAGCTGAAAATAAGAAAGAACACTGTTAGCTCGCCCCGAGGTGTGAACCCAGGACCAACTCCGACGTAAGAGTAAGTATGGTGATATGAGATAAATGAGGAGAATATTTAAAGTATGGTCCGGAGCAGATGTTGTGTCTTGTCTTGGGGAAATGAGCCCTCCCTTTATACTATTTTAGGATCTACTACAAGACATAACCATGGGGTTCTCCCTTGGTAAGATATGCCAGCTACGTGTCATTCCAAGGACAGTGGTCCTTTACAAGGACTGTGCCTTTGTCGGATTATCCTTAGGTACCGCTACGCTAGGACGAAGCTAATAACTCCGGACCTGACATATCCTTCGAAACACCAACTTCTCCGGAATTTGGTGATGACTCCAGACCTGACTTGTCCTTCGACAAGTCAGCATCTCTAGAGCGTTTAGTTTAGCCCGTGTTAGTTTGGAAGAAGCATCTAAGCTAGATCTATCATTCGGATGGTCCAAGGGAGACTATACCTCATCAACGACGATAGCTTCAAGTTGTTCCCGTAGTTGCCTAAGGATAGTTCGTCCGATGTCGTTTGGTTCAGTAGTTATAGTGTCCGTTGTGCGAAAAAAATGAATGATAGTTGCGAGAGTTTATAAAAGAAGGTGTAGGCTATTAATAGAGTTGAATTTTTTTTTAGTTAAAATGGAGTGTTATTTATAGAGCGGGGATAAATATTAGTTAAAATGAGGTGTCTTTTATAGAGTGAGGGATATATTTGAAAAAAATATGTTAGTTTTTACCACTCACGCATGGTGAATGGCTCATTATTGTTGCTCGTTTCATGCTGGGTGTTTTGGGTGTTCGCACCGTGAGTTGGTGACTTACTCCGGAGAGTTCACCTGTAGCCCACTCCAGTAGCCTTATAGTTTGTCACGAAGACCCATACAAGAAAACCACTGAATGTTTATGACGTAACTGATGGTAATAGTGATCGTAGACGACCATGGTCACCTTTATCACTTCAATGTCAACTCAACTTTCTATTTTTAAGACCAAACACATGATTAAATTTTCGTAGTAAGGCGATCGTAACGAGATAAAAAGACATACTCAACAAAAATAAATTAAAAAAAAAACTCTCACACACATAACCCTTTCATTTGTTCAGTCGGTCAAGCGACCACTAGATTCATTTCAAAAAGGGGGACCGCGTTACATTCGGTCTAGGTAGCACGGGGATGCGATAATCAAAGAAAGATCGACCGAATGAATGGTCGTGGTTACCATCATATACCTCATATTTTTTTCACTCAAAAGTGTCCACAATTTTATTCGAGGACAACCAATCGTAAAAATAGTTTTTCTGACACCAAAATTAACCAATCAGATATTGACATGTGGCTTGATTTCCCGCCACCTCAAGTTACTTTTTAAAACTTTAGTTTAATGTTCTACTTATGCATTTAGAGTTTCTTTTTGTAACTTTAGTTTCTGATGTTTTAGTCGATTAATTCATGAAGTTAAACCCATTGTCACGCAGACTTAAACCAGGTAGCTAGAACCTTTCATTTTCAAATAGTTGGTGTGATAAATTCAAAGTTATTTGCACCTAACAAAGATTAAATTTGAAACTTCACATAATTAAGTGTGTTAATCACAAACTATTTTACCACTAAACCACCTCAACTGGTTTGATATATATTTAGAGTGGACCAAATATGTAAGTAGAAAAGCATATCCCTTATTCGTGACCTAGTGAATATAAAAGGTTTATTTATTTGTATCAAATTTGATAAATTTTTGTAGGTATATACAAGTTTACGTAATTCTCTCTAAATATTGATTGAATTGATTATGAGCTGTAATTTGTTTGTTTTGATGATTTGGACGTTTTTTTTTGTTTTGTAATTTAGTTGGTGGACTCATGGGTGTGTCTAGAAACATTTTTCAATACGTATAATATATATATATAATTAAGGTACTTTGAAGTTATTAATCAAAACATATAATTACTTATTAATAGTAACTTGGGCAATGGCTTTGAATTCGAGAGGTGTCAACCTTCACTCACTTTTAGAGCATCAGGTATAGCTTCGTCATTGGCTAGCCACCATACCGGCCCTCATACCAAATGATGATAGTGATCGAATTCGTTATTGTGGTGGAGTGTGATAACCAGCAATGAACAATGAAAAATGAAAGAGAAAAAAGGGCTCAAATCCGTGACACCAAATAGTGGGTCATGACATGATACCGGATGCTCTTTTGTTTCATACGCATCGAAGCTGTGAAAATTTTGGTTCACACTCTCTGTTGCATGATTAGTCGTAAATTTCAAAATATTATCCACATACGTTGGTCACAGGGGTGATTCAGGGCAAAAGTTCAACATAGACCCAAATTTTAGCATAGACTCAATGAACCAATCATAGTCACTCATTTTTTCATAAAAAAAAAAACCAATTTCCACCTCTTTTTTAAAAATTAAATATCTCACAAACCGTTAATCATTACGCAAAACAAAACATACCATTGCGACGAGAATTAAATCATTTTTCTATAGATGGGCACTTCTATATACGTTCGACGAAATTGTTTTCGAAAATTTTTTAGTTACGTTTGGAAAAAATCACATGTGATTTATCAAATCACATGTGATTGTGATACAAATCACATGTGATTTTTTCAGACGTGACTGAAAAAAAAATCGGAAAAAAAGTTTTTAGAAAGTAATCAAGTGATGTCTGCTTAAAAAGATAAAAAAAAATACTCGTCGCGATGGTTATTTTTGTCTTTGACGATTTATTAACCGTTTACAAGACAATGTTTATTTTAAAAAAAGAGGTGAAAAGTGGGGTTTTATTATTTTGATGAAAAAATGAGTGGCTAAGATTTGTTCATTGATTCTATGCTAAATTTTGGGTCTATGTTGATCTCAACTCAGTGATTTAGTTTCTCAATTAACCTACAATATAGCTTAACCTTGTTGTAGCAATGGTTGTGTTGTCAAGATTTTACTCGACGTTGTTATGAGATATGCTTGTTAGATTTTTTGATTAAAGGGTGAAAGCTATAAATACGCAAGATAGTATTTTCAAAAGACCGAAATACGTAACCAACTAAATTTATTACCACTATCCTCAAAATGGATTCAAATTATAAACGACCTATCGAAGATTACACCGCTATAACAAGATAACCGCTACACATCAATTTCTGTGGCATTTCCTTAGTTTTATCCTTTGTTACTGGATAATTAAATACAGGGTGAAGTAGTTGACATATATAATCGTGATACTATTTCAAAAAACTAGTTGACCATAAATATATATATATTATATATATATATATAATATATATCGTTTGACTCACCCATAACAACCAACACACCCCGTCCATTACTAACACACAACCATAAACACACACTAACCCTAAAACACAGTTTGAATCTATACACCCCGTCATAAGTTGGTGATTATTATGATATAAGGTAATTTTCTATATATATGTACTTGATTCTATCTGATCCCTCATTTTTTAAACCCTAATTTTGTTCATCTATGCTTGAAACCCTAATTTTTACTGTTAATCGATGGCTGAAACCCTAATTTACTTTATATTTCAATTTCAGGTAATTCGTTGGCTGCTGTTTTTACTATTAATCTCCATCATGATGGGTATTTTATTTCCAATCCACTCAAGTACGTTTATGGGTCGTTAAAACTGATTGATGATATTCAGTTCGAATAGATGCCCGTTGGTGAGCTTTATAAGGTTGTTAGCACGTTAGTGCTAAATCACCCAAAATGTTTGTACTATTGTAAACATGGTACAACACTAACTAAGGGTATTAGAGAACTAAAAACAAAGAAGGATATGGAAGATTTTATGAAAGTAGGATATGAGAATGGGTTTCAGGTTGATTTGTATACTGAATTTAATGGGTATGATGTATTGGAAATGATTTCTGAAGATTATTTTTTTCTCCGGCACTGATGATAACTTAGTTGATCCGATTATGAGAGTTAGAGATATAGATGAGGATCCTGAAACAAGATTTCCATACAGAGGGTGAAGAAGAAGTTGTATTACAGAGGTTGACCATTGATGACCCTTTCTTAACAAAGATGGTAGGAAAGGGTAATTACATAGGCACTAGAGACAATCCAACTCCCCTATTAGTTGGTAAATACATACTGGATGAACATGTGGATCTCAGCTCATAAAATAAAGCAATCTACCATAAAAAATTTGCATATCTTTTAATGACACAAAATATTCTGTACAAACTTATTTGATACGTTTAAATCAATTCCGAAAATAGATTTCCTCCAGATTTTGTATTTCAAGTGCCCCACTTGAGACACTATATCTC
Organism: Tanacetum coccineum; assembly: GCA_026074375.1. Taxonomy (NCBI): domain Eukaryota; kingdom Viridiplantae; phylum Streptophyta; class Magnoliopsida; order Asterales; family Asteraceae; genus Tanacetum; species Tanacetum coccineum. The sequence continues at coordinate 18,653 of BQNB010122806.1, forward strand.
ATCATATTATCAGTCTCATTTTGGACATAAATAATATAACATATACTATTTTTCTCAACAATCCCCCACATGAATGAAATCGGTCGAAAACACACTAAAGATTACGGTGAAATTTCTGCGTTGATCCCTGCAATAGATAGGTAGGTGTGACCCTTTGAAACCTTCCCTTGTGAGATAGCACTTAGTCTCCCTAGATCTGAGTAACGCGATGTCCTTAAACACAACCATCTGTTTACGTATACACAATATACACTCACAACAAGACTCTCCCTGCCTTGTCAAGTTCCTCTAGACGTTGTGCTCGTCTATGTTCATAGAACACTAGCCTTGTTCTGCAAAGAGCCTAGAATTGCTCTCCCCCTAATTCCTTTCGAAGCGACCCTACTTCTCTCTCACATAGGTGATTTCATCTTGAATCATTAAAAACATATGTTTTGCGATTTCATCTTGAATCATTATGCTTTAAAGATTTCATTCTGAATCATAAAGCCATATTTAAACCTCAAACATCACATTTTGTTTATAGGAATGGACTAGATGTTACAATTTTGAAGTAACACCCCATATTGACATTATTCACCCCATATTTTTATGACTGGATGTCTAATTTTGAACCCAGATCTTGGGATCACCAGTCCAACTGGGTTATGTTTTACCTTCATAGAAACCCATATCCTTATAAGGAGCTTTAGTCACATCATTTAGACACTTCTCTAACTAACTCTCTGCTTAAGCCTTTCGTGTGGATCCACGATGTTATCCATTGACTTTACGTAGTCAATCATGATAACTCTATTTGAGAGTAGTTGTCGCACCAATCATTGTCTATGATGAATATGTCTCGACTTACCGTTTTACATTGTGATATGAGCTCTGTCAAAATTCAATTGACTATCACACTTTATAAACATGGCCGTTACCGGTTACCCGCTATCTTGGTATGTCCTTTACGAATTAACGTAAATATTATAAATTTATCTCAAATGATAAATTCATATTTCATCATAGATTTAGCTATAAACGTTTTTTTGAAATACTTTCAAGATTTTTAAGACATAGCTTCCCACTTAGCGTAAGTACATCCGCTCTAGTGGATCTAGATTCTTTTTAAGTAAGAATCCAAATTTGCATTACTCTATCATTTGATAGCAGTCGGATATCTTCCATAATGCAATTTCATAAGTATCACAATACTTGTGTAATACTATTCAAGTGATCATCACTTGAATTAACATGGTTATAAATTCAGGTCACACACACATCATTACACACATAAGATGCCCAATATTCTTTGAGTATTCAAAATGGGCAACACCTTTAGATTAAAAGATGTCATTGAATTCTTGTTAGGCCTGAATCCCCCACATTGAACCTCTCAAGAAGATTGTCCTTATAATGTTTTTGACTTTAAAACAAATCCATATTGGTTCACATAACCTTAGTTCCAAGAACCATATTCAACAACTAATGAATTTCATGTCAATCTTGACTCCAACATGTCATTAGTGGATTTGTTTATCTTTTTATCACTTCAAGTGATAATTATACCATCTATGTATA
>BQNB010122807.1:9013-20211 GCA_026074375.1 Tanacetum coccineum
TTACCTTATATTTCTCTTGGTTGAGAAGTATTTTGGAAAGAATTCTTACGAGATTAATACTATAAGTATATTGAATTTGACACTACACGAACCACCTATTGACCACCAGAAAACATTTCTTTAAAACGTCAACAAAAATGTTGGTGAATTCATAAGTTAGTAAATTATAATATGCAGGACCGCAAGACTTTCCCCGTGATAATGCAACAGATGCAGACATCACAAAATCCAATTACGTTTTCCTAAGCTCATGACACTGAAGCTCGACAATTATATTCGCAATAATAATTATTGCTATTCTGACCGATCAGATGTTCAACCCTAAACATCCCAAATTCGAAATGCTATAACATTCATTCCTGGTGATAGCTAATCACCCGAGCGAGGAGGTCAATCCCAAATATATCTATTCATAACATTCGCGCTCACATAATGTAATTCACAACTACATCTATGCAATTGACAGTTCATGATAATGGGCTCAACTTGGGTTATCGCTACTTAGGCAAACACGTAAGCAATATAAAATATACACTTGCGTCCAATTTATAAAACAAAGCATGTTTCCACCCCAAGGTTATAAATCATTGAAATCGTAAAAATGTGGGGCTATGAACTCACCTCGAGTACTGATAATCCAAATATCACAGATAGAGCGTCACGTAAATGATCGAATGCAACCTAAATTTACTTAGGTCGTATAAGTACTAATCACATTGGGTAATTACTACCATGCATAATTCTATATAGCTAATCACCATCTAATTGTTTTGGAAAAATTGTGTTTAATAAGTTAAAACGTTTATAATTACCGTTGTAGTAAAACTGGCGTAACTTTCGCGTTTTAAGCCCGATTTTGACGTTTCTTATGCCCACGCTTTCGTATTAGGACGAGTTATCATAATTTGACATTTTCATATTTTTGATCCTCTGATGAACAGTACTTTTTACTGTTCACACCAGTTATAAAGTTATTTTTATAGTTTTAGTTATCGTAAAACCCGTAAACGTCGTATTTTATTCGTTATAGCTCCGTTTTTAGCGATTCTTTCGAGCACGTTCTCGTAATTGAAAGTTCTAATGATTTATGAGGTTTACAAAAATAAAAGTTTCTGTCATGAATAGTAACTTTTATAAAAATTGTTTTATAAAAGTATTAATTGTCGTAAACTCGCGAAATTCATAACTCATTCGTTATTAATTGAAAATTTTCGTTTCTTATCAATTTGGAATCCTAAAAATATGTGTAATCTGTTAAAAATACTAAACTTGCTGTTTTATATAATTTTTATAAATTGTTTTATAAAAATTCTTTTATAAATCCGTTTATTTATCGTATAACTTGTTTTTACCGTAACTTTTTCGTTATTTATCCGTTTTTCAAGTTTCTTAGCTTTTTGGAATCGTCATGAGACGTACTATTTTATAAAAATATAAAGTGGACAGGTTGTATGTCGAATTAAAACAGAAAGTTAGGATGTCTTTCTTGATTCCATATGTAAACTTTGTTTCTATAACTTTCAACTTTGTATTTTACCATAAGTCTTTTATACTATATATATATTATATGTCCTACATATAATAAAGTCCATTAGTCCATCATTGTCCTCATATGTCCAAATTACCAAGATTAACAAGTTTATCAAGTTGATTATACACATTTACTTGTAGCTTTTCATGTAAATCATTAAAAACCCTAATCTTTCATTAACACTTTTTAAGCTTAACCAAGGTTGTTCATCACTTATACTTCCATTATAACCTTATTTTAGTGTTCATATAACATCACTAAAAGTCCATAAACAAGATTAACATGTCATTTGCATTTCTTTTACTTGTAACATATTAAGTAAACTTTATAAACCCTAATTTGTACATAATCATTTTTACACTTAATCAACATGGTATAACACTTATAGATCCATTTTAACATGATATTATCAACCTAATATCATATGAAAAAGTGTACAAAAGCATAATCACAAGTAAAAATCCCTTTTACATATTCAAAAGTCTTAAATGGTGATTTTTCTATATAAAACATCATATGCATATAAAATCATGAAAATGAAAAGATAAAGGTTTTAGGTAACCTTAGTGATGAATGATGATGTTGAGAAATATGTGCTAAACCCTTGTTTAGACTTTAAACCCAAGCTAGCAAGCTATGAAAACCCTAATTTTCCATATGCAACCCTAGCTTTCCTTTTCTTGATAATTACTTGAAAATGGTTAACCAATGCTTGGAAACATTTTAGTATATCTTAGGAATGATGTAGGTATGTATGTAAATGAGGTAGAAAATTTTGTATGGATTACTTAAGGGGATGTTTGTTTGTCGTGGCCAAATGAGAGGATAAAGGAAGAGATTTTTGATTTTTATAAAGTGTTATGCTATCTAAGTGCTATCTCTCCTTGAATACTTGTACATATAAGAGTTAGTTGGTCAAAAAGAATGCAATAGTGGTCAAGAACATAGTTCATGGTCTTAAGGAAGACTTATGGTCAAATGAGACAAGTTATGGCTAGTTTTAATGAGTTAAGAGATGTACAAGCCAAGTTGTATGAAAATTATGCTCTATGACTCTTATTGTTGTTGTTGCCGTAGGATGGGGAGAGTGAAAAGGGTTCTAGAAACCTTTTTAATAGTTAACACATTATCTAGTGAAATATATGCAAGTTACTAGTTGTAGCTTTTATGTAAAAGATGTTTACTTGCAAGCATTTGTGTCTTGATTTATTTCCTAATGTACAAAGTGTAAAGTAATATTAACTTGGGTAAATTTAATAAAACTTTCAGTGTTGGGTACAATCATGGGTATTTTTTGAAGCGTAGATTAATTAACGTGGTTCCGGGTATGCCTAAATGCAATTTATCGCGAAACGTATACACTTTACATATCTGATAAAAATAAAATGAACAAAGACCATAATTATTCTCAAAATAATTATTTAATACTTGATTGATGTAAACGCTTAAGTGTTTGATGCCCGTTTACATTGCACGCTAATTTTTAGCTTACGCGATTTAACTTAACGTTTACGATTTAAAGCAAACGCGTACAATACAAAAAAATGTACATTGTGGATTTATCGACGTCGTCAATGACTTGAAAACATGGGGTGTTATAATACATAACACCATAATACCTTCCAAAAGGGATTATTATTCACAGTAAACCTCAAATCATCACATATCTCATAAAAATCACCACCGTCAACACGATACAAATCTGAATAAACTAACTAAAGTCAAATAGTCAAAGGACTATAAATGGATTATTCAGAACATAAAAAGGGCAAAGGTTACATGATGATTGGTAGAATTAATGTTAAAAGACTTGTTTGCATGCATGGATTGGTAGAGAGCACTTTTCAGATCATATTCTTCAAGAGCCGCCTTATCAGTAAACTTGATGGTAAACTGTGGGTTCTTTTGACTCTCAGCTTGTTCCTTCTTAATCTTGAGAATCTTTGAAGGACTTTTCTCAGATTCTTGTTCAGTTGCTAGTGTCGGTTTCTTGGTTAACTCAGGAAGATGGTGCAGAGAATATTTATGAATGATATCTGCTGTATGTTTCTGTAGTTCCTATTGAAAGACATCTCCAACTTTAGTATCAAGATAACTATCAACAACTATGGGAACTTATGATCAACAGTTTTTAGCTCAAACATATCTTTTTCTAATTTTGCAACTCTTAATTCAACAGTAGTGAGTGCATTGGATTCAGGAACAGTAGTGGTGACTATTGGAGCATCAGTAATGATTGGTTGTGTGGGAATTGGTGATGTTGTTTGTTGTATGGTTGAGATGATAGGTGTCACTTGAGGTGAGGGGCCAGCAGCTATAACTGGATTTTTAGTGACAGTTTCTGGTATAGGTGGAAGATTGGTTGTCTCTGGAATCACAGATATAGGAATCTTCTATACTGGTGGAGACCGGATCTGGGGAGTTTCGTGTTAGATGGGAATATCCAGCAAAGAACTAACATCTGCATCAGCAAAATCCTTAACAGTACTAACTAAGGAAGAATCTGAAGAAAGTTTAAGGAATTGATCACCAAAACCTGAAGATACAGATAAGCTTAAGCTTGATGGAGGGAGTTCGGTTTTCTTGGTATCATCCTTTTATTCTGAAGTGTTTTCAGCTTATTCCTTTGCTGCATCAGTAATCTCTTCATCACCTTTATCAGACCCTTCAACTTCAGCATCTTTCATTTCTACATCCTCATACTTGCGTACATGAATCTTTTACTTATAAATATCATCCTCATCGGATTTAGTTTCGACATCTTCATCATCAGCATCTTGTGTATCACTAACATGATCATCGCCTTCATCATCAGCATCACCATCTTTATCATCCTTCTTAACATCATCATTATCATCATCAGAATGTTCACTATCTTGTTCATCTCCCCATTCTAGAATAACCTTCTCATCTATGATGTCCTTTTCCTTGTTGGGAACCCCTGGTTTAATACCAGTTCCTTCACTTGAGGTAACAGAGATGACTGTGGACTCATCTGGAACCCCTAGTATAGTACCAGTTTCTTCATTTGAGCCTCCAGTACCTGGTTGTCTTCTGCTTGTCTTCTTACTTTCCTTAAGAGCTTGCATAATGTTTGTCGCTTCTTGTTCAGCAGGAGTAAGAAATGGAGCACCTTTAAGCTTAGATTTTGAAGTGGCAGGTTTAGACCTTGGAGCACTCTGAGTGTCTTAAATTACTACACTCTTAGAACTTCTGTCACTAGACTTCTTCTTAGCAGATTCAGGGACAGATTCAGTCACTATCCTTGCATGTGTAGCATGGACTTTCCTTGCTGCTTCTGCTTCTTCATCTTCAGTTTGATTGATAGACTTAGCTAACTCTAAAGTAGCATCAGGATCATCAAAAATAATGTTTTCATCAGCAGACAGTGTGACTTTCTTCTTGACCACTCTTCTGCTAGCAGATTTCTTCTTAGCTGGTTCAGGTTCATGTTCAGACTCTTCGGATACATCGACAGTTTCTTAAGACTCCTTAGTAGTTTTCTTGCCTTTTAAACCTTTGCCTATACTTTTCTTGGGTAGGATCTGATTTGTAGAACATTTAATGAACATCTGATATGATTTTGAACATTTGATTGCATCAGTCAGCATCACATTAGGAATAAGAAGTCCATATTCTTGATAGTCTTTACCTATTCTGAGAAACTTTAACATGCTTACAATCCCATCATATTTGATTGTATGATAGTGCTTATGATTGATGTTGGTGAGAGACTTATGTTGTTTCAGGAAGTGGTTGATGATGATTTTGGTGAATCAGGGGTATGGCATGTTCTCACATCTTCATATCTTTTCTTTCCTATGATCAATCTAGTAAGTAAAGTCTTCCCAAATCAATTTAGGATAGTTGACATTTTCTCTGTTGAACATCCCCCATAATATGTCAATTCTGGACTTTCTGAGTTTGTCATTGCTTGTAGTCTTTCCAGAGAGGCACTTGTTGATAATAACTACCAGAGTTCCCCATGGCTGGTGCATATGATCCATAAACATGTTGATGTGTCTGTTCAGTGGAGCCTTGTAGCCAATATCAATTAGAAAGGTGAGTGCAATATCATCATCTGGAACATCCATGAAGTCTACACCTTCCACTCTTGGAAAGATATCAAGAACTATCCTAAAGACTTCAGCATTGACATTACACTTCTTGTTGTCTAAGAGGAATTCAAAAGAATCAGTGTCCGAAACCTTCTTGATGGTGTACCAGAATTGATGCATAAAGATTTATGGGACATCTTCAGATATAGTGAAAGCCTTGAAGCATTTGGAATTCTTGATTACGTCAATGATCACTTGACTCTCTCTGCAAAGGAACCCACTTTTTATCACAACTTGTTGTGTTTCTTGAGGATTCATGATTATGCTTAAGAATTAACCAATACAGTTTATATACACAACAGATATATTTTACTGATTATCTTGGTTATCCTTTGATGATATGATTGGTCTATGATTAGGTTTCATGTAAACGTGATAGAATTTCTACACTCTAAGAATGAGTAAACTAAGGTCAAAAGTCAAAAATCAACTAAAAGTAGTCAACATGACATTTCCAAGGGACAAGGATGCTTAGTACACAATCAATTCATTAGAGAGTACTACAAAAATGACACCTTAATGTCACAGCAGTTATTATGCAGACACCAAGTATTACACAAATATTTCAAAAAACATTGGATAGAGTTTCTTTTTTGTATACTGCCATAATTTAGCTTGATTAATGTATCTTCATGGTTTTCACTTCAAACCTCTAACAATGATTCTCTTGATAAACCATAGTGAAAACATGTTTCACTTAGTTGAAGTGGAACATGTTTCGCTTGGAATGAGTGGAACATGTTTCGCTTGAAAACATGTGTTGCTTCGTTCCAGCATAACATGTTTTGCTTCATTCAAATAGTGCATGTTTCACTTAATTCAAAAAATTACTTTACATAAGTTTCACCAAATATAAACCTATGAGAATTTCTAACAAGCAATCCACCTTAATCAAGAACATCACATAATCACAAACCACAAAAAAGCAATAACATTTAGAGCATGAAATTTAAAATTCGAGCACTGACTATGAATTTTTAAGCCTTAACTATATATATAATATATAATAAAATATAAAATATAATAGTAAGAAAAACCAAAAATCACAAATCAATGATGCCAGGAGCAGTATAAACTATTCCCGGGTCGTTAATTCCCCAACGAGGCTGTTTTGGAAGATCGGTACAGTCGAAGATTTGAGTTTGAATGAGAGAATTGAATTGAGAGGGAGGAAAAGTCAAATTAGATGATAACAAACAAAAACGTTTAAGAAAATCCTAAAAATTACTAAATTAAGCTGAAAAACGGGAGCACGAATCCCGAACAAAGGGGGAAAAACCTAAAATCTTTCTAGCCTTACCTAAAGAATATTCCCCTATATAGTATAAATAACCCTTATATAAATAATTGACAGAGTTATGCGAAAGAATGCATAACTCATCTTTGTATTATATAATAACCCTTATAGTAACATTACGTACTATAATATGAACAACGTATAGGAAGCATGAACATTTGACCTGTTTCACTATAACCTAGGCTCTAGTAACGCAATTCGAGTAACACCCCCAAAATGGGGTCGCAGCGGAATAAGGTCCGTGGGAGGCTGTTACACAATATCAAATAACACCAGATATATAGACATGACCAACAGCGTCGTTTAAAACTGATACAATTGGAATTAACAAAGTATTTGGTTATCATAGAGCCCAAGCTTCATCACTTGTCCCACTATTGTTCAAAAAACAAAGATATCAACCCCATAACAGTTATACTAAATGCAATCCGACAAAATCTTTAATGCACGATATTCCAAATCAAAACCACCATGTATCTCTGGATCCTCGGTGCCTATTGACCACATAGCTGAAAACATGCCTTTAAAATGTCAACAAAAATGGTTTGGTGATTCATAGTAAGTAAAATATAATATTGCAGGACCCGCAGACTTTCCCTGTGTATAAAGTCAAACAGCGTCCGACATCACAAAAGCCAATTACTTTATCCAAAGCTTCATGACACAGAAGCTCGACAATTATATTCGAATAATAAAAATGTGCTATTCTGTCTATCCCGATCAAATGTACAACCCTAAACATCCCAAATCCGACATGCTAATAACGTTCGTTTCCCGGTGATAAGCTAATCACACAACTCCGAACGGGAGTTCAATATCCCAAATAGATTCTATTCATACATTCGCAGCTCTACTTATAAATGTACATTCACAACTACATCTATACAAGTTGACAGTTTCATGATAATGGGCTCAAACATGGGTGTATCCGCTACATAGGCAAACAACGTAAGCAATATAAAATATATCACTTGTCGTCGCAATTTTATAAAACAAATCATGTTACCACCTCCAAAGTTCTAAATCATTGAAATCGTAAAAAGTGGGGCTATGAACACACCTCGAGTACTGATAATAATCCAAAAATCACAGATAGTCTACGACACGTAAAAATCGAATCAACCAAAATTAACATAGGTCGTCATAAGCAACTAAACACTTGATTAACTAACGATCCTATAACAATTCTATGTAGTTACATCATACTATCGTACGAGCTATCAGAATATATAAGAGGTCATGTAGTGAGAATGGGAGCTAGGACACTTGAAGAAATCGTAAATCCAACAACTCGTCGATCTGCTACCTCAGAAGTGAGCCTGCATTAATAAACTACCAAAAGTAATATAGTACTTATGAAAACCACATATAATTCTAAATAGCTTATCATCTCAAGTCTATTTGTAATTTAAGAATCGTTGTTATATAGTGAAAAAACGTTTAATATTTATCGTTGTATTAGTAAAACACATATAATTCCCCTTCCCTTTTTAAAAACCCGTTCTCTCCTTTCTCCGTTTCTATCTGACTGTCCACATCTTTGTTACTTAAGATGACGTATCAAAATATGACATTTTTGGTATTTCATGTCCTATGATGAACAGTGAAGTTTTAACTGTTCATAAAAAGGACAGTATATAAATTCAATTTTTATAACTTAAATTCAACCGTAACACCTAAACTTCGTATTTTATTCGTTATAAGCTTCCGATTATAAAGCGATTCTTTCGAGCAACGTCCTCGTAATTGAAAGTTTCTAAATCAAAATATAAACTTATGAAAATTTATTAATATCGTAATGAATAGTGGTTTTTAACTGTTCCTAGTTATAAAAAATTATTTTTATAACTTTTATAATTACCGATACCCCCGCGAAATTCATACTTCCTGTTGTATAGATTTAAAACCTGTTTTATAAATTTATTTTAGAAAAAAAGCCCGTTAATTAAGCGTATAACTCATATTTAGCGTATCTTTTATCCGTTAGTTAAATCCCTTTTTTTTCGAGTTTCTTATCTTTTTTTGGAATCGGTACAGAGACGTATTATATTTTTGCAAAACATCAAACGCTCCTGTTTGGAAATCGAAACCATCACGGCCCCCTATTAAATATCAATGATGTGATAACTTAATATATAAGGCTTATTTCTGTACTTTTCCGAATCTCTGTAAATTTCCCACAAGTCATGTATTCCACCTCAACATGATATCATATTCATAGTAAATAATAACGTCCCAAATTCTATAATTATATTCCATAGATCACACGATAACGAAATTAACAATTCATTACATCACATTAAACCAATAACTTTCCTTAAACACTTTTAAAACCCTAATTTGTTCATAAACATTTTTACACTTATATACCCATTTTAACATGATATTATCAACATCATAACATATATAAAAGTGTACAAAATGATTATCACAAGTAAAAACTCTTTTTACATGATTAAAAACATCCTAATGTGATACAACTACATAACATCCATATAGTACATATAACCATGAACAATAAAGTTAAAGGCATTTAATACACCTTAGAACGATGATATGTATATGGAGTTATAAGAGCTTAACCCTAGTTTAGACTTTAACTCAAGCTTCTAATCCAAAAAACCCTAGTTATTCACAATTATAACCCTAGCTTCCATTTCTTGATAAAAACTTGCAATGATAACCAAGGCTTGCAAACACATAGTATACCTAGGAATGATGTGAAATAGCTTGTATAGGTTTGTCGAAAATTTGGTATGGATTTGGTAAGAAGGGTGTTTGATGCGTGAGCTCAAAGGAAGAAATGAGAGTTTTGAATCTTTTTTTTAAGTGTTATGTGTTAATGATTTTTCTATCTCTTTTGCAGTTTATAAAAGTAATACAAGTGTATGACTAGTCAAAGAGAACATAGGTAGGTTGGGGGACTATAACAACCCACAATTTTCATCACTGTAATCTCCACTTATATTATTAAGTACTACTTTTTCACGGGAAATTTTTTGCTTTATTCCATTACGTATCATAGTTTACATTTTAAAAGTAAACGAGCTCTCGCAACGACCTATGCCTATTTCTATCTATGTTTACATAATGTAAACATCATAACATGTCAAGTCAATATCTTAATATCATTTTTACAAAGTACATTACTCATATAATGTACCATTTGCAACGTTATATCCAGACAGGCCTTAAACTGTTATCGTATACCTCTAAAACCCTAATTCAAACCACGAAACCCTAAAACTGAGCTAGCTTCTAAACCATGACCTATTTCTTCGTTTTTACCCATTATTAACCTAAACCATTAATCAAATTAAGTTATAAACACTTAATTACAACATTACATTTCATAATTTATCCTCATTACTCCATTGTATACGAAATATGAACCAAAAACCCTAACCCGAGCAAGTTTGAACTCTATACTCAGTTTCCCTCCTTTTTACCTATTTTGAAAACCAACCAAGCACCCACACACCTCCATGACTCACCTACTTCAGCCCCTAGCTGCTTACAAGCACCTCACTTCATTCCTTGGTCACCAAGGAGGCCTTGTCACCTCCTTTCTTTCTCTTATATGCCGCGGCATCACAAGGACCAAACAACACCTCAAGGCTAGTTTCTAGCTTATGTTACTCACCATACTAGCTCTTCCTTGTCATCTCTACTAGGTTAGACACTTATCACTCCCTTAGATGCTAAGAAAACTTGCTCACCAAGTGTTTCTAACCATATATAAGTCGAAACATACACACACATTCAAATCATCCCCCACAACTCCTTTCTTACCCACAAATGGAATTCTAACACTTCCATAGCAGCAATAGAAGGTCAATAGAAGTCCCAAGATCAGAAGTGAAGCAAAGAAACCAAGTCTTGAAGCCCCAAAGTTGTTATTCTAGACGTACGAAGCTAAAAGTCCCGATTTTGACCCGTTTCCAAGCTATAAGCTCAAAACCAGGTTCCATAAGCTCACATTCTATTTTCATACCCTTATAATGTTCATATGATCATGCTTAAACTATTGTTAAAAGCTTTGAACTAAAACACATATGTGTTTTACCTTTTTGATCCAAACCAAGCTCATGAAACCCTAATTTCATGTTTTTGCTTAATCTATAAGCTAAACTTGTAAACTATTGTTATAATCTATCCTAATAAGCTTATCTAACATTATAATAAGTACTTTATTAAGTCTTGAAAGAATTTAAACTTAAAACCCGCGCGTTTTCATTTTAAAACCCTAATT
>BQNB010122808.1:0-20211 GCA_026074375.1 Tanacetum coccineum
TTAAGTCTGTTTACAATATTTTCCTAACAAGGGCCGATATCATGTTTAGTGCCTGCCTTTGTGCATGCTTTTGAGAGGTCGCCAAAACCTCTTATCTTGAAGCGGTTAAGCGTATCTTCTGATACGTTAAAGATACTACGCACTTAGGATTATGGTGTCCTAAGGGGACTAGTACAGAAACCGTAGTATATGCCGACTCTGATCATGCGGGAGATTATGTGGACAGAAAGAGCACTAGCGGTATTTGTACGTTCGTAGGATGTTGTTTAACATCTTGGTTCTCGAAGAAACAAACCGCTCTTGCTATATCCACTACCGACGCCGAATACGTAAGGGCCAAAAAGGCATGTCAATAAGCACTATGGATGAAACAAGCTCTTATCGAATACGACGTTCGACTTGATGACGTCCCGATCATGTGCGACAATAAAGGCGCGATTGACCTTAGCAAAAACCCGGTGCAAGACTCTCGAACTAAACACATCAAAATCCGTCACCACTTTCTTCGTGATAACGTCCAGAAAGGACATATATCTATCAAAAAAGTTTCGTCCATCGACAATATAGCCGACATTCTTACTAAACCCCTTAAACGTAAATCGTTTAACTATCTACGTCTTGGTTTAAAAATGATGGAACACATTCCATAAATCGTCTCTCTTTTATTCTGTCTCGATTCTAGTCCGTGTTCCACTCCGTGTCGTGACAGCTTAAATACTTCGTCTGAAGTACTTTAAGCATTTTTAAATCGTGAAATGCAAATTAAAACGTCACTCATTCCGTAAAAATTTTCTGTCAAAAATCGAGTCCAAAACCCTCTGCTGAGGGCGGCCCCCATATCTAGGGCGGCTCCCTAATTAAATCAGGTGGCCCCCATATCGATATGGGACCGCCAACTGACGAGACCAAAAGTCTGTCACCCTTATTTTTGTAAAACACAAAAACAAACACCCCCTCTCTTCAGCCATTGACGAACCACAAACCTAAAACCACCAAAACCTTAAAATCAACCACTAAAACACAAATTGAAGATCAAATGAACACTAATAATCAGTCCTAACACCATAAATATCATCAATTCCAAGTCATTTCATCTATTTTCTTTCTAATTTGTGTCTATGGCTCATGTTGAACAAAAATTTAAAATTGGGGATTTTCATTTTTCTTGTGTTTGTGTACAATTAGAACTATAATAACACAATGTATAACTAATATGCTTCCCGTAGACATAGGATTTGCAAGATTTAAGTGTGTTTGGCAAAAGTTGTTTTCGCACAAAACCCCAATTTTATTTCAAAATCACTCACATTAGGAACACCATAAAAATGCTTTTGTGCATTGTTAATACATCCTAATTTTTTTTGCATACATGCATAATGATCTCATGAACAAAATTCGAGTTACATAATTCATATTTATTTTTTGACATGTTTGGATGAGCAAACTTAAACTAAGAAGCGTTTGGATTAGCTCATAGGTTTTTATTTTTAGAGTCGAGTTAACCGTTACTCCATATTTGTTACATATAGGCACACACTAGGCAAAAATTCTTGCTAACATTACAAGCTCACAATAATAAAACATACTATTATTTTTCTATATATGTAACAATGCCTCGCAAAACTTCAGATGATCACAAAAACACTAGAAGCTACATTCCAAAAATGTTCGATGAATACAATGAACCACTAAAATGTATCTTTGAATTATTTTAAAATCGTTGCATTCATGAGGGACGAGTAGTTTTTCCAGATTTTGACGATTTGGTCTATGTTAGGTCCATGTTTAGTCATATTGAGTTTGATTACCTTCTCGAAATTAATGAACAAATAATTCCTCGTTTTATTCTCGCATTCTATAGTCAATATCGTATCAATTACGATTTGGAAGGTCAAATGTTTGGTGAGTTTGTCATTCAAAATCAACTCTTTTCCTTTCTCTCGAAGAATTTGGTCAAATCCTCGGTATTCCTTACAAAGGTGATTGTTCTTTCTTCGACAAGTGGTCACTTGACGACTTGCCATTTAGTGTTCCAACGGATGGTCCTTATCAAACCAATCCTCCTTCTCCCGATGACATCAAACTCCTCGTTCAAATAGAATGACAGGGTGTTGTCACTCGCATTCGTCATGAGCAAACGATTATTGTTGAGGACAATCAAATCTTGACTCGTGAAATTACCGATATTATGAAGAGATGGGTCGACATAATTCAGGAAAATGTCTTTTGTCTTGGGACATGGAACCTTTTTATACTCGTCAAACCAAAATTCTCAACTATCAAGTTCAATTGAGAGATGAGCACCGTGGTGGATTAAGATCAATCGGGAAGGGAATCAAGAACTTGTTGAAAGGAAAGAAGAAGAAGTGAGCAATTTGGAAAATTGCTATATGTTAATATATCTATATTTACTACTTAGTTGTATTGGTTGGTATTTTATAATATTATTATACATTCTGTCACTATAATTGATGATGCTTGGTAGGATTTCTAGTACTTAGTTTGGGTAATGTAACTTTCCTTGGATGATCGTTCCATTTTATCATCCTAAATTTATTTGCACACCTTTGACAATTATGCTATTTATTAAGTCTTATGAACACATGCTTGCTTATTTATTCCCAAATAGTATAGCCTATAATTTCTTCCCAAATAGTATAGCTAGTCAATTAGATTTGAAAATCTAGAAGGTATTAGGTGATTCTTGAGGAAATAGTTTTGGCTACAAAAGAATTTTTCTGGATAACATGATTCATCACACGTTTAAAGGATTGGAAAATTGAGAAAATTTTTGTGTTTCCAGAAAACGGCCCCCATAAATATTAGGCGGCCCCCATATATATCTGGGACCGCCTATACATTTATGGGACCGCCATCAGATCACGAGAATTTTACTGTGTCTCTCCTGATTTTCTATGCAGTTGACTATCCACTCTATAACTCAGCTACTTTCCTGCATTTTGCTAAACACTTTTTGGAATCATATAATCACCTTACTATGCCTTAATTCTTTAATCCACTACCTCTAAAATAAATAATCTTCATCCTCAACATCTTCATCATCTTCACTTTTCTTCCACATCCATGGATTCCACCCAAGCTTCCTCCTCTAACCCTTCCAAGAAAATTAAACTAACCATCATTCCACCTAGACAACTCTTTGTGAACATATCTAGTGATGAAGATGACACTACTACACCTTATTCCATAACAAAATCCTCCTCTCCATCTCCACCAAATGCAGCATCAAAAACTCCATCAACCAAAGATACATCATCTACCTTTGGCACCACCTCTTCCTCATTTGGTCAAAACCTCAATCTTTACCTCCTTCCTCAAATGACACACCATATCCTCAACCATCAAATCCCTTTCTTAATGATATCATTGATGCACCTTCAAGACCTTCAAATCCAATTCCACTCCAAAGTCATCCTTCCTTAGATATCACTCTATCCTTGTCACCAATCACTCCTCTTGATCGCATTTTTGATACTCCTTCACCACCTTCACCACAACCACCACCTTAACCACTTCTCATGGGTCACCTTATTTACTTTAACTACCATGACTATCATGGATCAACTTGTCTTTGTTGTTTTCACAACTGAAATCTCTCCTTTACTCTTAGGGATGAGATAAATTTAATGTTTGCTCACATTGAGTATCTTCTTACCTCCGCCATTGCCTCCCTATCTCCACCTCATGCTTAAAACATCTTCAATGCTTCTAAATAATGCTTTACCCAAACCTTTTGCTCAAAGTCACTATCTATGACTCAAGAATCATCTAGGAATTATGAAGTATTAAGACTATTCGGGTAGTAGTGTTTAATCTTAGGATATCTATGTATTGGAAGAAATTCATATTATCACGCATAAGTTTACTTTCTGTATGAAGTAGTTTTGTTATATATATATATATATATATATATATATATATATGTGTGTGTCGTAATCATTGCTACTTGTTAGAAATGTTCTCTTGCACTTGTATTTCTAACTTGGTTTTGTAGTAAAATATCGTAAGATCGATCTTTTGGTTCCCTAAACGAGGGGGAGTAACCATCAAGGGGGAGTCTTAGCATCGTCGAATTGTTTCTCTCTACATCTCGATGATTAACCTTTTTGGATTCGATAAAAAGGAGGAGAAATAGATTAAAACTCATTAATAACTTGAAAAAATTATTTTTATTTAAAATGAGTTTATATTTGTCATCATTAGAAAGAGGAAGATTGTTAATACAAATAATGCTTAAAAACGTTATTTATATTTTTTGACTCCTCTACGTTTTGAAGATGACAAAATATAAAAACATTCACGATAAAAATAAACGTTTACATGTTATTAATCGTAAACTTCCAATTCGACATAAATCACTTAAGGTATGGATAAACAAATCATTAAGCTTAATTAGTGATCAAAAAAAATATTCTTTCTTCTTAATCCATCACATTTCTATAAAACTATATTTTTACATAATTACATAAACTAGTTTTGTTATATAAAAATAATGTTTTATTTTAAAACATAAATTTGAAATTTAAATTCCCCCCCTAAAACTGAATATATCTTACCATGATAAACCTTCCCCACAAAAGGACAAAAATTGGAGCGTCAGTCTAGGGCGGCCCCCTTAGTGCCTAGGCAGCCCCCATATATATCTGGGACCGCCAGGACTGCCACCAGCTGACCGTTGGGAACTCCTGGCTATAAATACTGCATTATTCTCAGCAGAAAAACAAACCTCTTTGCACGATTTTTTCAGTCCTCTTTATCTTTCTAAACCTGCTTTCTATCATTAAATATCTTGATCACTAACATAGTTTAATCTTGTTTAAAGTGATCAAATCTCATCTTTTATCTTCTTCCTTCTTCTCTCAAGTGCAAGAGAAGAACACTCGTATTCGCCAAGAAACGAAGTGTTATAGATTAGTGTTAGCCTCAAAATATTGAGCCGGACAGGAAGTTCGTTCATTACGTGTACGAGTCTCGGTCATTTAATTAGTTAATGTTGTAATAGTATAATATCGGGAATCGGGCTAGATAGTTAATCTAATCTTGTATATGTTTTGGGTTTAATCCTAAGCAAAACCCGAGCCCGGGTCCTAGTTAAATATCCCGCGCGTCATTTAACGCGACGGGGTATATAAACTCTTTTCTATTTAGAAAAGAGTTATTGTTAAAATAAGTAAATCTTATTTCTTTTTTTCCATATTCTCTCATCTCTCTCTCTCTCTTCTTTCTCTCTCTAGAACAACTCACCTCTCTTTCTCATTTCTAGTTCGATTCGTGATTATTATATATGTTATGAAGTGTTAACGGGATCCTACAATTGGTATTAGAGCTTCAAGGGTGGATTTGTGTTTGATTCTTGTGGTTGATTATCAAATTCGTTGCTTATTTGTGTTCTAAATACCTCACGGCTCAAAAAAAAATTGGCTAATTTTGTTGGTTAATCGTGTTGTTTCTCTTGTCCTACATGTTAAATAAGGTGTATTGTTACCATTCCAAGTGATACACAAGCCTCAAGATCGATAACAAAGCTACAAAGATTCGAATTTAGTTGGTGTTCTTCGTGGAGAGTTGCTTCGTTCATGAAGATCCACAAGGAAATACATGTTGTTGTAAGTTTACGCTTATAAGGTTTGGTTCCTATTACATGGTAAAGCTTTATTTTGTGGGAAATAAGCTCATTTGGAATGAATATGAAAAAATCGAGCTTGGTGTTCATTATGACGGTTTGGTAAGATAAGGGACAAGATCTACGTTTTTAGGAAAAAGTCAAAGGCGAGTTATTGGTCAAAGGAGAGTTGCTCACATAGCCGGCGAGTTGTCAATAGGTTTAGCAGCGGTTTGCTTATTTTAATTCAGGAGGCGAGTTACTATAAAAAGTTAGGCGGCGAGTTGCTAAACGGCGAGTTGCTAAACGGCGAGTTACCAAACGGCGAGTTGCTCAAAGGAACAGGCAGCGAGTTAGTCAGACTAGGCAGCGGTTTGTTTATTTTAAATACACGGCGAGTTGTCAAAAGAAGCAGCGGTTTGATTATTCTATTACACGGCGGTTTGCTTACACTAGCAGCGGTTTGATTTAAAAAAAAAAGAGTATCCAGACGACTCTTTTTAGCGACACTTTTTTTTACGGAAAAAGTTGAGTAATATGTAATTTTTTATATAGCTTTTTTAACTTATTTTTACATCAAATTCAAATTTTGGTAATAGCGTAAATTTTTTTTCGGTCGACACCTTTTTAGCGACACTTTTTGGCGGGAAAAATTAAGTAAAATATAATTTTTTCTATAGCCTTTTTAGCTTATTTTTACACCAAATTTAGATTTTGGTAATAAGGTAAAATTTATTTTTTTCATAATCCAACTGCGCCGAATTCCAAACAAATCATCAAACCAAAAACCAAAACCATCGAGAAGGACTTAAACTGCACAAATCATTCACAACAAACAAACCATTAACTACCAACGATCATTCATTCACGGTTATCTAGTGATCTTGTAAAATCCCGTTAATCATTTGTCGGTTTTGATCATAGACGAGTAAAATCCCGTGAACGTGAATTGCATACACAACCACAACTTCAATCACATCACATCCACTTAAGATCCAACAAAATCTTTCACACTTCATAATTGATAGCCATTCATTCATCATGTCTACTCCAGTCAACACATCCTCAACAGATAGTCAAATGCACAATAATATCATGGCAGCTGGTTCGAAAGATCGTCCACCAATGCTTGGACCAGGAAGATATTCACAATGGAGATCACGTTTTCTACGGTACATTGACACAAAACCAAATGGTGGCGGACTGAAAAAGAGCATACTAAGTGGTCCCTACGTGCCAACCACTGTACAAGTTCAAGCTGTTGAGGCAGCGGAAGGTCGTCCTGCAGTTCCACAACATACATGAGTCGAAACAATATTGAACATGACTCCAAAGAACAAAGAACACTTTCAGTCTAAAAAGGAAGCAATTTTCTTGCTTTTAACCAGTATTGGAGATGAAATCTATTCCATTGTTGATGCTTGCAACACAGCAAATGAAATGTGGATAGCCATTGAAAGGCTACAATAGGGTGAATCATTGAACATACAAGATGTAAAGACCAATCTGTTCTGGGAATTTGGGAAGTTTACTTCTCGAGATGGAGAATCCATGGAGTCGTATTACTCACGGTTTTACAAATTGATGAATGAGTTGACAAGGAACAACTTGCAAGTTACAATAATGCAAGTGAATGTTCAATTTCTTCAACAGCTTCAACCAGAATGGTCAAGGTTTGTGACGTGGTGTGTAGTTCAAATTTATATACGTATATAGTATTAATTCCGTAAGAATTTCTTTCCAAAATACTTCTCAATCGAGAGAAATATAAAGGTAAAAATCTCACAAAAGAAAACACAATTCGTATATTTTTATCCGGGAAGTACTTATCCTCGGGTCGTGTCCCAACGAAATCGTGAATTGAGAATTTGGAATATTCGGATTCGAGCTAAGAATGATAAAGGGATTTTTGATTTGTTGTTTACACTACAAAATATAATCACAAGAATTGAAAGAACAATTAACTAGACACAAAATTTAAATGCGCAAAACTAATAAACGCGAGCTAAAAAACTGAAATTTTAAAAACTAAAGCACAACTTTTATCAAATTTGTACCTAAAAATCACAATTTAAATGAAAATTTTAGGAAAAAAAATTATAATTTTTTATTATTTTTGAATTTTTTATGATTTTTTCTAAGTTTTAAATGATTTATCAAATAAACTTTTTCGTAAAATAATAACAACACTAAAATTTTTCTTTTATTTTTCAAAAATACTAGATTTAAAATGAAAATTATTGCAAAAAAAATTAAAATTTTTCAACTATTTTTCTATTTTTTATGATTTATCTAAGAAAAAGTAATCACTAAAATCTATTTAAATTTCTAGAAAATACAACTTTAATTGGAGAAATATAAAAAAAATGGTTTTTATAAACTAAAAAGGTGCAGAAATTTTATAAACCAGAAAGCCCTAATTTTTATAACCTAATTGAACCCTAAATTGTGTAATTAAAACTAAGAACCCTAAATAATAAAACTAAATTGAAAAATATTAATTCTATTTTATTTAATAAGAAAGACAGGGTAGAAATGGTAAGAAATGAAACAATAGGGTAGGCGGGCTAACTTGTGTAAATTTACACTGCAATACAAACGAGTAACCCTAAACTATGAGAAAAGAACCAAATAAACCCCGCGATTGTGGCTTATTTGGCTTATTTAAAAAGTGGTTTTCAGAAAAAACTCGAAACTACAAAGTTGTAGTTTAGCTTATTCCTAACAACTTTTATGAAAGCACTTCTAACTTTGGACAAAAGGTTAAGCTAAAAAATAAGCAAATAAGATTCTGTCACAGAAAGTAAAGGTTTAACTAGTGATTTGGATTTTGGCTTATTATGAGCTTATTATTTGATGAAATTTAAAAGCAAAAGAAACTTAATGTAGCTTAAGATGTGTACTAGAGATATCCACACAGAAATAAGCTGCTATTTAACAAAATCAACAAGGAAATTAACCTGAAAAAGTGTAAGTTTTATAAAATTGGAAAATTATTTTTTTTTTAAGTCTGAAAAAATTGAAAAATAAATTTTAAAATATTTTTTTTAATTTAATTTAATTAAATTTGTTTATTTATAAATTTAATTGATTTTTATTTTTTTTTGAATATTTTAATTTAATTTTTTTGGAAAATTTAAAAATATTTAATTAATAAATATTTTTTTTTATGGAAAAAATTTAAAAAAATTCTGTTTTAAAACAGCAACAGCATTGGCCATTAATGCTGGTGCATTTGACCAAGCTAAGAATGCAAGCTGAATTATAAGGAGAGAACTTTTTAGATCTCCTAAAAACTTGAAACTAAACTAACTTCAAACAATTTTAAAGACTAGAAATCTATAAGTCTCTTAAAACTAGATCCTCTACATCATCTAAGTGCCCTGGTGCTAAGGAAAGGATTTTACACTCTAAACTTTGAGATTCTAAACTATAACTTCTGCAAACTGTTCAAAACCTTATATTATACTCTCCCTCAGCTAAAGGAAAGAGTTTTGCAAACTAAGGTTGACTTTAGGAGTCAAACCAGCCTAATCCAAACACTCCTTTAAGACTAGCTGTCAAAACTAAATGCACTTAAAGACTATTTAAACACTAAAACAGCTTAAACCTAATATCTACTCTTACTAAAATTCAACTACTTAAGCTTTTTAAACTTTAAAAGAACTAGCTTATTAGTGAGATAAAACTAGTTACTCTCCTAGCTTAAATTATCCTAACTTATTGTACAGAATTGAAGGACAAAAGTAATTTTGCACATAATTCATTAATGAAAAATCTAAACATCTTAATAAACAGAAGCCTAAACAAAAATGTCATCTTGAAAAAGAATTTTAACAAAATACTGTAATGAAATAAGCAAATGTCAATGCTGAAATTAAGCTAAATTGGAATTTTGAAAATGTAACCTGAGAATTGTTGGAGTCTCAGCACTAGAGCCACTCTTGTAGAGTGAGTGGCTCAAAACACACACATAATGGGCTCCTACCTCTAAACATAAGCAACAAGCATAATAAGCTAAATTTTAGCTTATTTTCTCTTTAGCTCCCAAAATGAACACACAAGCCTTAAGTAATCATGCTTTAACTAAACTTTGAACCAAAAAAGTAAAAGAAATGCTTGGGAACTCAATTTGACTGAAATAGAGCTTATGAATCAGTAATAAGCTCAATTGAGCTTATGGAGAGCTTATGAGGTAAAATTTGCTTGAAATTGAAATCAAAGCTTAAGGAAACTTGAGAATTGAATTATTAATACTCAATTGAAGATGTACAAGCTGAAAGAAACAAAGGTACAAGAGCTTTAAACTGAATTTGAAAAATGCTTAAAAAAATTGCTTAAAAGGTAAAAAAAAAATTAAAAACTGAAAAACAAAAAAACTAACTCCCTAAAATGAACTATTTCTCTTCTATTTATAGAGGATGGGAGAAGGAGAGTGAAGAATTCGTGAAGCTTCCATTTAATTTCAGCCGTTGATCCTTTGAAACTCATTTATGGCCGTTTGATTAGATTGGTGAGGTGTTCGCACCAATTAGGTGTTGACACGTAGGCGTTTTGATGTGGAGAAGGTGTATGAACAGGTTCGAATTTATAGAGAGGAGCGGGGGTGAGAATTGGCGAAGTTGGGTTTGTGTAGAAATATTGGCGGGAAAAACGGTTGTAGTTTGTTAGAGGGCTTTTGGCCGCGTTTTGTCTGTTTAAATGTTTGAGTGAATTGCACTTTCAGTCCTTGTGGTTGCTCCGCCCATTTTGTAGTTATAAAGAAGGTTTGGAATTGACATATTCAGTCCTTGGCTTTGCTTTGTTCTTTCTTTTCTTTAATAATTCACTTTTCTCTTTTGCAACTTTAGTCCCTTGATCTTCAAAAACTCCAAATAACCTTTGAAACTTTAAGAACTTGTCATAGTTGGTCCCTTGACTTCATTTTGGGTCTTTGACTTCTTTTATTCTGTGTCGGGCTGATCCGGCTGTGATCTCTGGCTGATTTCTCACTCTTGCTGATTTCTCACTCTTGCTCTTGTCTCTTTGTCTTTTTCCCATTTCTTTGTCGGTTTTTGATCGTTATATTAGCTTCTTTTGTCTTTTCAATCCGTTCCTGCACAAGTAAAGGGAAAAACCACAAAGCACACATTTTCTATTCTTTGGCATTTCACTTGGCTTATTTATTAATTTGGCAAAATCCCCGGGTAATTTTAAGAACATTTAAGCAAATATCAAAATTCCCCAAACTAAAGGATTGCCGTGTCCTCACGCAATGTTATGAAGTGTACACTTTGTAAACTAAGAAGTTCCCAAAATGCCCTTGTTTAGAACCTTTTATGAATCACCTTTTAAAATCAACTTTCACTTTTCTCAACATTTAATCTCTCGGAAACACGTTAATGGCAATCATTGCAAGTTTGCAACTTTTAGGCTCATCGAAATAGGCTACTCCCGATTAATAGAGCACAAAAGAGGAAAATTCGTCATCCTTGACTTTTCCACGTATACTAACAAAGCCTGATAACAAGATCATTGTCAATATAAGTCCAATGAATTAAGCTTTATACTTACAACTTGTAACTTTCACATCCCTGATATAAATTAAATGATTAAGAGTGGCACTCCTTTTAGACTCAACCATAGATCCAATTTATGCTCGTATGTTGAAATCTTATCTAAGCTTACAAATAAGCCTTGTGGAGGCTCAATGTTAATAACATAGATAAACCTCGTACGTCAAAGCTAAAAGAGATTCGAAACAAACCATTATAAATCGATTTGAGAAAATGAAATTTTTAAAACCATTCTTTTTATTTCCATATGCAATAAATATTTTTTCTTGCAATATTAAGATGTTTGTTCTTAGTTCGAACCCCTACTAATGGCATTTCTCCCAATAGTATATCGAAACAACAACCGTGTTCTTAGTTCGTACCCTCCCCACTCCGCTGCTAACTTTTGTGGGTTTAGCCGCGACAACAACCTTTTCCTACAAAGCTTAGATATCCAAAGTCCCTTAGTTGCAATCATCACCTATGCCGCGCTCCCAGTGATGAATGCCTTACGAACCTGTTATCCTACGAAACAATAAGTTTTTTTAACCCTAGTTGCGACCCCCATCCAGAGTCTTTCTCTCAAACATGGATACGCCAACGATTAAAAACTACATATAGCTTTGTTTTCTATTTTTTCGAATGCTTCATTGGCATGGGGAAAAAAATAATGCTTTTGCATATGAAATCGCTTCATTGGCCATTCTTTTTATTATTTATCTTTTTGAGAATTGAAAATTTTCATCTTTAGAAAATCAGACTTTATAAATTTAGAAACTAGCAAAAAAAATCCTTACTTACATGATTATAAGATACTTTTTCTAAAGACATTGGTTTGACTTAGCTAAATTAAAAAAGCACGTATGATTAAAGTGTGTTAAGGAGCTTATGGGAGTAAAAAGACATCAAATTATGTCATATAAGCTTTAGGTTTTTCAAATAACCTTTCTTTTAAAACAAATACACTTATATTTTAACTACATCCATTTCTTGTTTCTTGCACATTTTAAAATCCAAAGCAATAGGATTTGTGAAAGCTTGGCCCCTACAAAGGTATGTTAAAGAACTATCTAGGGCATTTTTTTCACACCGGTCAAGTCAATAAATAACTCCTATTACTCAACAACGTACCACCAAAAAGTGGTGTTTTTTCTGCAACTAACTTCTTTTGAGCTATTCTTGTAATCAAAAATTTAAAAATTTCTCACTTTTTCACAAAAAGGCAATTCAAAAAGATTCAAACAAGGTTGCGTGAAGTGCAAGTCAATATCGAAGATATCCTTCCCCAAACTAAAATGAAACTTTGTCCTCAAAGTTAAAAATAGGGTCAAAAAGAATCTTAACAAAAATTCTAAAGGCCTTGCCAAAAAGAATAATGTAGTTCGATAAAAGATCGAAAGGATAAGAGATTTTCTTAATTATGAAGAGAAAGATTGGAAACCATCGATGAAATTGTGGGAATTGCTTGTCCCTTCCAACAATTTTTTTGAACTCATGAAGCTTCCAACATCCGGAAAAACCTAGACAAAAATCACAAACAACCAACAAGAGACGAAAAAGAACAAGATTTCCTCTCTTCTTTACATTGTTAGCTCAAAACATCTCTAAAACGGCTTAGTTTTGAGTACAAGCTATACTCGCCCCCGAATTAATTTGTCCTTGGGGAAGCAAAGAAAATAGAAAGAAAATGAAAAGAAAAATAAAAGGATAAGCTTATGAGGGTTCCTCCCGACGAAGCGGCTTGTTATTATATAGTCCCCTTCGCATGACATCTATTCCCAAACTAGGTTTCTTATGGTGGATAATAGCAATAGTGAAGAAAATCCAAAAGGTGGAAACCTCCCCAAACTAAGGATGAAAGATATACCAAAGCATTTTTGATTCCGGGTTCAACAAACTTTTTAGAAAAGATTTTCAAGATTGAAAATGTGAACCCAGAAAATGCTTTGGTAACATTAAAGGTCATTACGGGTGGGTGGGGTGGGTCAAAAATATCAAGAGTCAAAAGAGCTTTAGATGGAGCTAACTCTTTTGAACTCTTGTCCTTAAAAGCATCATTATCAAAAATACCCGGATTAAAAACTTTATCTTCACTCCCCGTGGAGTAAGATACGGGTAAAACCTCAGGATAGGTGACAAATGGTAAAAATGTTCGGGTAGTGAATGTGAAGGTATCTTCCTCTTCATCTAAAACATCATTTTCACCTATACCCGGGTAAGAAAGTTCACTTGTGTTAATTTCATCAAAAACATTAACTTCAGCCATCACGGGCTCATCATCAAAAGTAAATGACTCGTACTCGGAAAGAATCATCGAGTCATCAAGGGATAAATCATCAATAGAAGTAGTGTCCTCCCCTGAATCACGGTCACTCTCGATACCCCGTGTTATCGAGTTATCCGAAAAACTAAGCAAATCCGCCTCCTCTAAAGACAAATCAATATCCACAAACGGATATTAGTGAGGTGCAAAGTATAGGGAAAAAGACAATCGGATTAGGAGGGAGAAATCGGAATAGAGGAGAGAGACTAAAAGCGTTTCATCTTTTCATTTAAAAGATGAAATTTCGACTAATTGTCTACCGACAGTAGGAATGACAGACGATCTTAGAAATGTCGAATCAATCTCTCCCTCCGTCCCCTCAAAATCAACGACAATCATAAAATTGTCGTCATTTCAAAATCGACATCCCGACACAAACTTCAACGATTTCCGGCGAAATCGGAGCAAAATGAGCAAGTCTACTCGTGGACTTCTCGTAAAAGGAATCCTCAATGTCAAACAAATCACACTCCCCCAAACTAAAGTCATCGGACTCACTTGGGTTTGAAACAAGGGTCTCGACACTAATCGCCTCCGTTTCCGGAATAATGTTAATATGCCCGTCTCCCATGATGAGTAAAAAACCTTAGGCTCTACGTTTTGCAAAACGGGAATGTGAATCGTATTCGGATGAACCGCATAAAATCCCAAATTATCGTCATCATCGTCAATGATAATCTTCCGACTTTGAACTCTAGCTTCAGATTCTCTAAATTTCTTTGCTTCTTGTTGATATTTCCCATTTTCAATGCTTAAACATTAATCTATCTTTAAGCTCAAAAATCTTATCTTCACATTTTCTCCTATAATCAATATGGATCTCCTCCTTTCTATATTCTCTTATTCCAACACATTCATAACATCCAATTCATACATTCCTCTAAACACTGGCTTGCTTCTGAATCTCCAAAATTGGATTTCATTTCTTGAGGAGATTGACTTTCATTTAAAACTTGATTATCTTTTTGAAATCTCTCCTCAGCAAGCAATTCCACAATACTCTTCTCTTCTTGATCTTTTTGGATTTGGTTAAGAGTTTCTTGTTTGAGTGGTTGGATTTCATTAAGAATTTGTAAATCCTCAAGAAGACTTTGCAACAATGCTTGCAAATACTCAGGTTGAAATTGCTCCTCTTCCACAACTTGCTTGATTTTCAAAAATTTCTCCTCCGCAAGCAATAACTTGATGCTCTTTTCATTATGAGGTATGTGATCATACTTCTTCAAGAAGTTTTGCATAGATTCTATAAGATCCGTTTGAGCATGTAGCATTTCCATACTTGCTACTGGAGGAATCTGATAAGCATCGGAAAACTGTGGGGGTTGAAATTGGTCGAAACCGGAAGAATGAGAATAAAAATACTCTTGGTTCATCGGCTGACATTGGTAAGTCTCATGAGAACCTCCACAGTTTTCACAACAAAAATATTGTTGTGGAAGAATTTGTGAATCATGTGGGACACAATCAGAATTTTGATTATAGAACGGTTCCGGCTCAGAAATGATCGGATCTTTTGGCGGACAATTGTAACCGAAATGAGCACCTTTTCCACAAAATTCACAAATGCATTTTTGACAAAAAATCCCATTTAATGAATCACCGCACTCATAACAACAATTATGATCGATTTGTGGAGGATCTTGTGAAATATACACACCGGGGTCTTGATCAACAACGCTTGGCTCTCGAGGAGCATTAACAACGTTTGTATTGTCATTGGATGACTCGGAAGTATTTTGAAAATTTTGGAAAACTCCATTATCAACACAATATGCAAACAAATCTTTTTTGAATTTCGTACGTATACGAGTACATCCATGACAATACGGACCATCGACTGGGGTTCCACAAACCGCACAATGCTGAAAAGAGTCAGACACGGGAACAATGATTTGGTCTTTAAGATTTCCTATCGAACAACATTCTTTAGTGTACCAACTTCCACAAGTTGAACACTCTTTGATTGCATAACGGGATTTCGATCGATTAAGCGCCATAAGAATTAAACGTTATCGAGGATAAAGAAAATGAGAATTAAACAAATCAGAGGAATAAGAAGAATATTTTTAGCTTTTCCGAATAATACATAAAAGAATTTGAGATTTAGAAGATTATTTTTGGAGGAAATTAAAATTTTTTAGTTTTTATTAGGAATGGAAACAAAAATATTTTTGGTAATCGATTATTACAAGCTTCACGATAAGTCTCTAAGAATACGCACAAGTGAGCGGAAAAGCTTAGCGAGCCGCAATGACTACTTAGAGAATAGCTATCACTTTCCCTTAAACTCACCTTATAGTTTGTAAACTTAAAGGTCCGTCGTACCTCGCAAGTACTTCACGATTTGTTTTGTTGTTTATTGGAATGGTTTAAGATGGATACCTCGTATCCAAATGTTTATTATTATATATTTTTTACTTAATTCGATAGGAATCGAATTAATGAACTTTTTATATTTTTGTAGAAAAATAGCAAAATAACTTCCAAAGGAAGGATCTTCGAAACTCTACTTCGACGAATACTCTTCAATAATCTAATCACGACTTCCCGCGGCAACGCGCCAAAAATTGGTGTGGTAGTTCAACAATTTATATAACTATATAGTATAAATTCCGTAAGAATTTCTTTCTCAAAATACTTCTCAATCGAGAGAAAATAAAGGAAAAATTCTCACAAAAGAAACACAATTCGTAATTTGATATCCGTGAAGTACTTATTCTCGGGGTCCGTGTCCCCACACGAAATCGTGAATTGAGAATTTGGAATATTCGGATTCGAGCTAAGAATGATAAAGGGATTTTTGATTTGTTGTTTACACTACAAATTTAATAGCAAGAATTGAAAAACAATTAACTAGCACGAAAATTAAATGCACAAAACGTATTAAACGCGAGCTAGAATATAAAAACTAAAACACGACTTTTATCAAAATTTATACCTAAAAATCACAAATTTAAAATGAAAATTTTAGGAAAAAGAATTAGAATTTTTTATGTATTTTTGAATTTTTTATGATTTTTCTAAGATTAAATGAATATCAAAAATAAACTTTTTCTAAAAATTGACACTAAAATTTTTCTTTTATTTTTCAAAAATACTAGATTTAAAATGAAAATTAATGCAAAAAGAATTTTAATTTTTCAACTATTTTTCTATTTTTTATGATTTTTATAAGAAAAAGTAATCACTAAAATCTATTTTAATTTCTAGAAAATACAAACTTATAAATTGGAGACACTAAAAAAATGGTTTTTATAAACTAAAAAGGTGCAGAAATTTTATAAACCAGAAAGCCCTAATTTTTATAACCTAATTGAACCCTAAATTGTGTAATTAAAACTAAGAACCCTAAATAATAAAACTAAATTGAAAAATATTAATTCTATTTTATTTAATAAGAAAGACAGGGTAGAAATGGTAAGAAATGAAACAATAGGGTAGGCGGGCTAACTTGTGTAAATTTACACTGCAATACAAACGAGTAACCCTAAACTATGAGAAAAGAACCAAATAAACCCCGCGATTGTGGCTTATTTTGCTTATTTAAAAAGTGGTTTTCAGAAAAAACTCGAAACTACAAAGTTGTAGTTTAGCTTATTCCTAACAACTTTTATGAAAGCACTTCTAACTTTGGACAAAAGGTTAAGCTAAAAAATAAGCAAATAAGATTCTGTCACAGAAAGTAAAGGTTTAACTAGTGATTTGGATTTTGGCTTATTATGAGCTTATTATTTGATGAAATTTAAAAGCAAAAGAAACTTAATGTAGCTTAAGATGTGTACTAGAGATATCCACACAGAAATAAGCTGCTATTTAACAAAATCAACAAGGAAATTAACCTGAAAAAGTGTAAGTTTTATAAAATTGGAAAATTATTTTTTTTTTAAGTCTGAAAAAATTGAAAAATAAATTTTAAAATATTTTTTTTAATTTAATTTAATTAAATTTGTTTATTTATAAATTTAATTGATTTTTATTTTTTTTTGAATATTTTAATTTAATTTTTTTGGAAAATTTAAAAATATTTAATTAATAAATATTTTTTTTTATGGAAAAAATTTAAAAAAATTCTATTTTAAAACAGCAACAGCATTGGCCATTAATGCTGGTGCATTTGACCAAGCTAAGAATGCAAGCTGAATTATAAGGAGAGAACTTTTTGGACCTCCTAAAAACTTGAATCTAAACTAACTTCAAACAATTTTAAAGACTAGAAATCTATAAGTCTCTTAAAACTAGAACCTCTACATCATCTAAGTGCCCTGGTGCTAAGCAAAGGATTTTACACTCTAAACTTTGAGATTCTAAACTATAACTTCTACAAACTGTTCAAAACCTTATATTATACTCTCACTCAGCTAAAGGAAAGAGTTTGGCAAACTAAGGTTGACTTTAGGAGTCAAACCAGCCTAATCCAAACACTCCTTTAAGACTAGCTGTCAAAACTAAATGCACTTAAAGACTATTTAAACACTAAAACAGCTTAAACCTAATATCTACTCTTACTAAAATTCAACTACTTAAGCTTTTTAAACTTTAAAAGAACTAGCTTATTAGTGAGATAAAACTAGTTACTCTCCTAGCTTAAATTATCCTAACTTATTGTACAGAATTGAAGGACAAAAGTAATTTTGCACATAATTCATTAATGAAAAATCTAAACATCTTAATAAACAGAAGCCTAAACAAAAATGTCATCTTGAAAAAGAATTTTAACAAAATACTGTAATGAAATAAGCAAATGTAAATGCTGAAATTAAGCTAAATTGGAACTTTGAAAATGTAACCTGAGAATTGTTGGAGTCTCAGCACTAGAGCCACTCTAGTAGAGTGAGTGGCTCAAAACACACACATAATGGGCTCCTACCTCTAAACATAAGCCAACAAGCATAATGAGCTAAATTTATAGCTTATTTTCTCTTTAAGCCCCAAAATGAACACACAAGCCTTAAGTAATCATGCTTTAACTAAACTTTGAACCAAAAAAGTAAAAGAAATGCTTGGGAACTCAATTTGACTGAAATAGAGCTTATGAATCAGTAATAAGCTCAATTGAGCTTATGGAGAGCTTATGAGGTAAAATTTGCTTAAAATTGAAATCAAAGCTCAAGGAAAGTTGAAAACTGAATTATTAATACTCAAATGAAAATGTACAAGCTGAAAGAAACAAAGGTACAAGTGCCTTAAACTGAATTTGAAAAATGCTTAAAAAAAATGCTTAAAAGGTAAAAAAATTAAAAACTGAAAAAATGAAAAACTAAGACTCCTAAAAGTTGAGTCCTAAGCTCCTATTTATAGAAGAATGAAGAAGAGGAGGAAGAGTTCTTGAAGCATCCAATTAATCACAGCCGTAGATCCTTTGAAACTCATTTATGGCCGTTTGATTAGATTGGTGAGGTGTTCGCACCAATTAGGTGTTGACACGTAGGCGTTTTGATGTGGAGAAGGTGTATGAACAGGTTCGAATTTATAGAGAGGAGCGGGGGTGAGAATTGGCGAAGTTGGGTTTGTGTAGAAATATTGGCGGGAAAAACGGTTGTAGTTTGTTAGAGGGCTTTTGGCCGCGTTTTGTCTGTTTAAATGTTTGAGTGAATTGCACTTTCAGTCCTTGTGGTTGCTCCGCCCATTTTGTAGTTATAAAGAAGGTTTGGAATTGACATATTCAGTCCTTGGCTTTACTTTGTTCTTTCTTTTCTTTAATAATTCACTTTTCTCTTTTGCAACTTTAGTCCCTTGATCTTCAAAAACTCCAAATAACCTTTGAAACTTTAAGAACTTGTCATAGTTGGTCCCTTGACTTCATTTTGGGTCTTTGACTTCTTTTATTCTGTGTCGGGCTGATCCGGCTGTGATCTTTGGCTGATTTCTCACTCTTGCTCTTGACTCCTTGTCTTTTTCCCGTTTCTTGTTGGTTTTTGATCGTTTTTGCTTCTTTTTGTCTTTTCAATCCTTTCCTGCACAATTGGACACAAAAGCACACATTTTCTATTCTTTTGGCATTTTCTTGGCTTTTATTAGGCAAAATCCCGGGTAATTTAGTATACAATTAAACAAATATCAAACAGTAACTTTTTATAAAAATAGTTTTATAATTTTTTTTATACATTTTAACTATATAAACTCGCGTAATTCATAACTTCTTCGTTTTTAATCAAAAAATTACGTTTCTTATTGTTTTGGAATCCTAAAAATATGTATAATCTGTTAAAAATACCAAACTTTCTGTTTTGTATAAACCCGTTTAATTAACGTATAACTCGTAATTAGCGTATCTTTTTCGTTATTAATCCGTTTTTCGAGTTTCTTATCTTTTTGGAATCGTCATGAGGTGTATTATCTTTATAAAATGTAAAACCCACTGTATTAAATTCGAATCCAAACAGCCCTTTGCATAGCTTTTATATATTTAAGTATATACTTTTATTTTATATATTTTTCAACTAATTAAATTACCACAAGTCTTACACAATACTTTATATCATATGTCATACATATATTAGTGTCCATAGGTCCACTGTTTGTCCATTTGTCCAAGTTAACAAGGTCTTAATCTCACTTTTAATCAAAACTTATTAAAGAAACTTGTTAGGTTTATGGAAAAGTGTCGATTATGTAGTTTTATTATATTTTGTTCTTAGACTTTATTTTTTTTAGTTTAAAATAGCTTGTAATAAGGTTTATTATGCTTTAAGTAAGAAATAGCATAATATCCAAAGTCTAGGGACTAGTAT
>BQNB010122809.1:0-12809 GCA_026074375.1 Tanacetum coccineum
AATAGGCGATCTACATTTTTGGTTGTAGAGAGCTTCAAACGGTGTAGCTTTGATACTCGTGTGATAACTGTTGTTGTAAGAAAACTCCACCAAAGGTAGGTGTCTATCCTAACTGTTAGGTCTGAAAATCAGGATCAATAAGCAATAAAGTGATAATCTAGAGAGAGAAAGTAAAGAGAGAAAGAGGGAGGAGAAAAGATTAGAATGAGATTAAGAAACATCTATAGACACTAGAAGACACACCTCACAAATGAGGTGGTGGAGGGGTATTTATACCCTTTTACAATGAATGACCATGGAGCCCTTGTCTTCTAGACATTTACAATTTAGCCCCTTTGACTTATAGTCTTTGACTATTTACCATCTACCTAACCTATTACACAATAATATTTCATTATTTATTACAAGACATTTATCTCAATAAGATCATCACTTTTATCAATCCTAACAATCTTCCCTCAAGGGACGATCATTGAGATCTCTCTTTGATTGCATTAATGATCATCATTTCCTTCTTCGTAACAAGGTTTTTATTTATAATTTTACTGGTACTTAGCACGCAAGAGTTCTAAACAAGTACGTAGCAAAAAATTAACCAAGTACTCGAGTCTCCTCACTCTGTCACAATTTGGCTTTGGTACAACGAGATCTAATTATAATACCCAACTTAGAAATTTCCATATAAAAGCCAAAACAAGTGATTTTCTAGATATGGGTAGGAACATCTGCTTACATCTTAAACATAATGTGGGAAACATTACTAATCTCTTATAATTGGGGAGTCCTACTACGTTGAACCCTAACCAAATGAATTCATTACTATTCTCTTATTATTGGGGTTTAAATACTAAACCAGAACTCATATTATTTAAAGACAACAGTGCTAAAAAGAGACTATCTGAATCTAACCAAGGCACAAAGACAAGTTGGAGTTGAGAATCCAAATAACATCCAGTATTCATACTATGTGAAAATTCCATACTTCAGCTTTATAAGCAGCAGAGAGATTATTGCTTTGCCGTGGTCTTAATTTTTAAGGTTGGTCCTTGTTTTCCTTTATGCCTAATCTTTAAAGACGAATACTAACAGCATGATATATTCCTATAATGTCGTAAGTTCAATTTAATTAACTGGTAGACTATTATAAATAAAAGAAGGGAAGAGAGACGAGTTAGCACTTTAAAGAGAATACCTACATCTATAACTACACACAAGCTTCTAGCCTTCTACTACTATTCCCTAACATTAGTAAGCTAGAGCCTCTTTTAGACTTTTTTGAAAACTTGATGGCAACGCTAGCAATTCCATAGATAAAGTATAAGCATACCCACACATGTGAAGAGGTTTTTCACATGAGACGTATATTATCACATGTGACGAAGTTGTTCACACATCTTAAAAAGCTACAAGACGTATATTTTTACATGTGAAGAAGTTTTTCACATATCTTAAAAAGCTACAAGACGTATATTTTCACATGTGAAGATGTTTTTCACATATATTTTCACAGGTGGTGAAGTTGTTCACGCATCTTAAAAAGCTACAAGACGTATACTTTCACATGTGAAAGGTTTTTCACACATCTAAAAAATCCGCTAGTAACATCAAAACTTAATTCCTTGATATTACTTTTACACATGAAGATGCTCTAAAAATCCGCTAGTAACATCAAAACTTAATTCCTTGCTATTATTTTCACGTGTGAAGATACTTTAAAAATCCTCTAGTAACATCAAAACTTAATTCCTTGCTATTGTTTTCACACGCCTCAAAGCATAAGTACATCTTCCTGGATGACAAATGTTTGTTATTTCATGATCTAGGCTTATCATCATTGGCTTATCAGACGATACCCACGCATTACTTGCAGCTATAATGGGATCAAAAAATCAATAACCAAGAATTCTACTCAATCTAAATCTAAAAATATTTGCATTTTATGTAATATAATAATTGTAAGAGAGAACTCCTGACTTGTAATTAAAGATATTGCCCAATAAGTATCACAAAATTTATCCTATTAAATATGATCTTGAAGATTTAGCATATGCTGACATGTGAATAGTTATTCATTCACGGCTAGTAAGATGGTTTAGGCACATGTGAAAATCTCGATTCATCTATATATTCTTTCTTATAAGCATTTTAACAAACATTTGGCACGCTACCTAATATGTAAAATTTTCTACCCATCTCTACTATATTTTAGCTTAACTTTCCAAATTCATTCGAATATAGAAGCACATGAACTGACAAAAATCAAAAGCCCTAATTTCAAAATCTATCAAAAAGTGCTGCTAATAAACATATAACAAATTCTAGTGACAAGATTGTGAGAATTTTGACATTTTTATGGACCAATTTTGACCTAACAACCTTCCAATTGCAAATTTATTCACTGATGAAGATATAAGCTCATGGCCTGTGTAATAAAGATTCTAGTGAACATGTTAAATTTCTTCACAGATGAAGATATCAGCCCATGGCTTCAATGGCGGATAATGGCGAGATCTTATTTTGTGGTTGGTGGTAGTTAAAGCGTTAATTGTGGAGTAGTGGTGGTTTGATCTGGCGGAGAAGCGGTGGCTTGAACATCGGTGAATGGCGGTGGTTGTGATAGAGCTGGTTGAAGGTATGGGGATTGGAGACATCGAGTTATGTTTCACCTTCAAGAGTCGATATGTGTTTTTTTTTCTTTATTAAATATGAGGTGTGATGGGTTGAATTGACAAATATACCACTGATACATATTTAGTGTAATTTGTGAATTGATCTAAGCTTTTAGATTGAAAAAAAGAAGGGATGGATGGAAGGCTAAGATCCCTTCTTTCCTTCTCACAAAAAATAGCCTTCTCATTTGAATGCGCCCCTATATATATATATATATATATATATATATATATATATATATATATATATACGTATATATATATATATATATATAGCCCGTTGGATGTATCAACCATGATTAATTAGATCATAATAAATTGAGTGGCATATTGGTAAATAAATTAGAAAGAATGGCAGATTTTAAAACCCAATTTGAAACCGAAGCGGCATCACCTTTTGTTCTTTATCTAAGGTTTTATTACTGCGTTATCTTCTAATCAATTTCGGTGCGCTCTTTTTATACACGTAAGGTAATTCTGAGACAAACATAATAATACATGAACAACTGAAAGATTTAATACACATGTGACACTCCTTATTGGACTCATATAACTGCTGCATGAGGTTTATTGATAGTTGATGGAATTTATCTCGATTGATATACAACCATTATTAAAGTTCATACACAAACTCTCATTAATAGCATTTTATTTTATATATTGATACACATCCGTCAAAATTTATACATGAATTTACAATAAGGATGAAACATTGATACATAACTGATTTGGAAAACACTTAACAAAAAAAACTCTCGAGCCGAAGCCATAGCAGCAATGGATACGTAATAGACTAAGTTATAATATTAATACATGTACATTATGAACATGTCAGACACAATCTAAACAACAAAAACATAAACTAATTCGTTACAAAAATTCAATGATAAACAACTTCTTTAAAAGCTACTATAGTAACCATCAATTCGAAGGAAATACAAAATTGCACCAACGCAATAGCTACATCTTGATTCATCTCGAAAAAAGATGATATAAAGATACATCAATACATCTATAGAATTGATACATCAAAAAGAAAATAACAGATTGATCAATAAATCATTTTAAATCACTTGTTGTTTTGTCATCGTATACATCAAAAAATGCTATAATGAAAAATAAGGGTTGAAACACATTGTTAATCACTAAGGACACACTTGCAACTACTCATTCACAACTGAAATTAAATTTGATAGACACCATTATTATAACTTTGATTCATAAACACATAATTGATAAACAACTTATTGATCTGTGGATTTATAACACTGACAATAATCCCATGATAGAGAAACAAAAATTTACATCCTTTAATATGCACTAGTGAAGTTTTTCATGCCGTTCTAAGCACGGCCCAAGATTGTAAAATAAGTAGCCTCTCAAACGACTACAATGATGATAACAGTCAAATAACACAATGAAACAAAAACTGTCTTCTCACATATGACAAAAATAAAAATTTACAATATGAATACATTTTAACGATACTAAGTATTTTGTAAACTTATTTATTTGTATACACGTAATAGAGTTAAGGAAATACAATGAGTTGGGGTTGTACATTGATAGAAATCAATATTCATGAAATTGTAATTTGGAAAGTGCAAACATTATATAGTGGGTACCAAATCATAATGGACTTCGGATAATCAGAAGTATTTGTAAGAGGTACACCGGTATTAAAGTTGGAATATATACCTTGTAAAGTTTTTAGTCTACACAATCCTTTGTAAATAAACTAATGAAATAAATTACAAAATCATCCAATTTGATGATTAAACTCCTAGAACCATCCCTCACACAGTGACACCCATACTTCATCCATATCCCTCAAATTACTCTATCTTAGATAGTCAACATATCTACGCAATGGAATAACATGTCTCTCATTGCTAATCCAAGGCCAATCATGGCAAACCTATATGGATCAAATAAGTATAGTCATACCAAAGAAACTCTAAGATACAAGAATACCACCATTGAGGCCTGTTAGACATAATCCAAGACCAGATAACATGCCTTGACAGATATCAATTTCATAAACAGAGGGATCCACCAGGAAGTCTTAATTCTCTCAAACAGCAATGAGAGACATATTATTCCATTGTAGATCCATTGTTGTATCTTGTAATTGTTGTTGTTTTATTAATATAATGTTCACATTTGCACAAAAAAAAACATATCTACGCAAGTATTGTACAATAAATCAAATCTTTTCCTATACTTGCACAATTTTCATACTTTATCATGTCAAATTCTCTATGAGGCCATACTTGTACCTAACCAAAAAGATGGTTCTAAAATATCATATACAGTATGGCATATGCTACTCCATATACATACACACAAATTGGTACCTAAAACTACTACCTCTCAAATGAGCCAATTAAAATAATCGTTAGTCGATCTCTTTACAACATAAAGTCAAAATATTGTACATGTTATTGACAACATTAATATCCACTACTAATATCGAGTCTTTGATTACTCAATCTCCATACTTTGTCATTGCATACTGAGTCCGTTTGATTGTTTATAGCAATACTTGTACCCGCACCTAAACAAATATAATATACAATAGTTTAGTTCTATTTCCAAAGAGATCTAACTAAAGTACTCCATTTTATATGGTCATCAGCATTTAAGATTTTTACAAATACTTGAAATGAAGTCGATATACATGTTTTCCTTTTGTTGAAAGATAGGGTTCACATAAATAGGCTTACACCAATCATTATATATTTGATTAAGCCAAAATTAAAAAAAATGACGCAGGGTATTAAACATTTGAGTCACATGCGTTCATAAAACTAAATTAAAATATGTTGGACGACCTTTTCGTGGTTTGTTACATAGGCCTAACATCTAAATTTAAAGTCACGTAAATGATAAAATGTATTATCTTCACATCCTTGTTTCATCATTTTATATGGAATAAATCAATACTCATCAATCATATGCTAGGTATCATAATAAGGCATTTGACGCTGCGATAGTTATAAATTCAAGAATGAGATGTTATAGTATTAATTGATACTCCATATAAAATGCCTTAGAGCATCTCCAATGCTTGAAGATACAAATGACTTTTTACATTTATTATCATTAATTTCTTAATAAATTGTGTCTTTTAAAAAGTCATTCTACAAACTTCCTCCAATGCATAAAAGTCTTTCAAAAGCTTTTTCTAATTAATTTATATATAATGAGGGGTGTGAAATGAAAATTAAACAAGCCTTCATTTAATGAAATCACTTGTATCAAAATATATAAAACGCTTTTCATCTAGCAAGTCATTCTTTAAAAAGCTTTTAGTAAACCTATTGTCACAATGGAAAAAGTCTTTCATATAACTTATCAAAATAGTGAAAAGTCATTCTAAAAACTTGCATTGGAGATGCTCTTAGAGCATCCACAATGGGAGCTTTTACAATGACTTTTCACCATTTTTAAAACTCTTTAGAATGACTTTTTGCATTGGAGAGAAAGACTTTTCACAATGACTTGGCATTCACCAAGCTTTTGCTAAAATCTTTTCACTCTATATGTTTGCATTTTACTCTATCTCTCTCTCCCACTTTTGATCATTATCTTTTGGAAAGCTTTTCACCATTGTAGTAAAAAACATGAAAAGTTTGATGATGATTAAAAAACTAATAAAATTGATGGTATTAAAGTCTAAAGCTATTGAAAGGTTTGAGCATTGGGTATGATACATAGCATATGATTGATGAGTATTGATTTATTCCATATAGTAGTTTTTTTATGTTTTGTTTTAGTACCAAACTTAATTAATACTATAACATCTCATTCTCGAATTTATAACTATAACATCTCATTCTCGAAGTTATAACTATCGCAATTCGAGAATGAGATGTTATAGTATTAATTCGAGAATATAATATACAATAGTAGTAGTTTTTTATGTTTTGTTTTAGTACCAAACTTAATTATAAAATCACCATGTGATCATTCATCAAGCAAAGACAAACTCAACTTACAAATGTAAAACATCACATAATTGAAGAAGCATAAAGAAAAAAACTAATAGCCATTGAGGTGACAACGTGCACAATCTCTTGTGATACATAAAGAAAAGGTAATACCTCATGAATAACGGAAGTAGTGACTCAAGGAGATGAAAGCTCTTTTCACCTGTGATGCGTTTGGAATCTAATATTTGCACAAAATAATATGTTTAGTGCATCAACTTTCTTGTAGATGTTCATACACAAGAAATGATGGACTTTAAAAGCATATACATGTTACTGTATGTGTTGTTCATCGGACTTTGAAAACAAATACGTGAAAAGCGAATTCTTCTATGTGAAGAAGGATTTGAAGTAAAACCTTAATTAAACATGTAGTCATGTAAAGATCTAAGCACCAATAATGAGATTGAACTTAAGCAACTTACCATTAAATCATTACTTCACAAGGGTGCAATTTGGTGCTGACTCACCTCCTAAACCAACAACCAAATCTATGGAATCAAAAAAAATATTTAGTATATATAAAACCCATATAAATACACAAATGGAAATATACACGGGTTGTTCTCTCTCGCGCAACTACGTTCGTGGAAAGATTATTTTCCTAGCGATCTTCAGATTTGGAGTTATTATGGCAACGTTAAAGAAGCTATTCTTGTTCATAATGCCTTATCGAGACAAACAAAGGATGTCGGTTAGATCGCTTTTTGGTATGATGCCTCGGGTGTTTGGTTTCGTTCATGGGAGTTAATTCAGTTGGCGTCATGGTTGAATCTTTCTTATTCTAATAGCCTTTGGTTGTTTTGCGAGTTCGTTTCGTTAGTGTTTTTCTGTTCCTTTTCGTTCTTTGTTTGTTGGATCGTTTTTGCGTGTATATCTAAGAGTTTCGTCGCACGACAGCCAACAGATGTAGAACTTCGCCGAATACCGCCGACAAAGGTGGCATGCAGATACATATCTAGCGGCAGAAACAACATGGCATAACCCCCCCCAATAAAAACCCCCAAAAAAAAAATACCCCTACCATTATATAGAAAGTCTTACTCTGTAAGTTATGGTTAATTTGCATGTAAAGGTTAGGCGTTTGATAAGGAAAAAGATGGTGATGGATTGATCAAAAAGGAAAATAAGATGGACGTTAATACGAGAGAGAATTGAAAGAGTTGTTATGAACTGAGTACAATTAAGATATGCTAATCTACGAAACTCTCCCGTTTCACCACACTAATTTTTCCTTCCATATAAAATCTATAATTCCATGTGGCATAACTCTATTGGCTTCTTACTCTATCCTACATTAATTACTATCCTATAATAACCTCATTATATATATATATATATATTTAATAGATTATATATATAAAAATTAAATTAAAAAAATAAAGATATATATATTTATATATAGATAATATTATATATTTAGATTTAAGAATAATAATGAGAACATATAATGGACCATTCAACACAGAACTATTTTTTTGTACATAACCTACAGAACCACTTTTGGACCAATAGAAATTTAATATTAATAAATAATTTTATTTAAATAGAAAGGGTATAATAGTAAAATGCATTTCACCTTCTGTTTATTTTTTTGCTTAGTAAAAACGTTTGTTTATAAAACCCGTGATTTTCGGAATTAAAAAATATTTTTTTAATTCTATATATTTTTTTCTGCATACATATTTTCAAAAAAAAACTAGTGCATATATGTTTTTTAATATTGTTAATTTCATATGTTTTTAGCGCATATTTTTTTTGATTATAATGATAATTGCACATATGTTTCTAATGTACATTCCTTAATCTTTAAACTTTATAACCAAAAACATAAACACATACATGTAACCTCTAAATTAACAAATCAAAAACATAAATATGATTATTTTTGTTTGATATTAAATAAAATACAATTCAAAATAAAAGTATAATCAAAATCATTACAACATATATGCACGTCTTCTAAAAACATATATGCACGCCTTTCGAGAACATATGTGCACATTGCGCTTTTTCGTCAAAATCATAAGAACATATGTGCACGGCTTCGGATAACATATATGCACGACTTCTTAATGTAAGCATCAAAATCACAATCCCTGTCTCAAAACAAAAACTAAATGTTAAATAGTTAATCATATTAGCTATAAAATCAATCAACAAAAGATTAATAAAAACAAATACTAGTTATATTAGCATTCATAAATAATAAACAAATTTCTTAAATTTTTTTCATATAAGTCAACACGTCATTTGTTGCAAATTTATGATGCACTGGTTGCCCCCTACACTATTCTTGGGGCTTGTGGGTTCATATCTATGGCTTCCAACCGATGCTATAGTATTTAAGATCCGCATTTAAAACTATAATATTTTTAAAGTGATATGAATACATACTAACAAAACCAATCCATAGAATTTGTTTTAAGCAATAATGAAAGGTCGATCAATGAGTAAAACAATATAAGAATATGACACACCGTTAGTTGATTAATACACAAAGAATATCATCCAAACTTGCTCATATCAATATATAAAACAGAAACTAATTCGAACATTAGTATAGAAACATTTTTTTCAACCTTATATATTCTATCAATTACAATCCCAAAAGAAAACAAAAATTTAATAAACTAAATATTAAACCTTAGTTTGGTCAGATATGATGTTGTAAATCTGCTATGATAAAAAAAATTATACCTCATAACGTAAGAAGACATTATCCTCCACCGAGATATTAAGTTTCGAAAGAAGAAAGATATATGGAAATTAAACACCGTCTATTAGTGTCAACTATTTTCAAGGAATTGAATAAACAATAATGATTTACCTTAATTTGAATTGGAAGAAACAAACATCAGATGCAAAAATAATGAGACCATAAATCAAATAAGATAACTTGTATATTTATCTTGATTCGAGATTCCGAGAAACAAAAGTTTATTATATTTACATTCGTTTCTTTTTTTATGTGTGGTTGATGGAGATTATGGAGGTGGCTGAGAATTGATAAATGTGAATTAGGGTTTGAGAGAGGGATATGTGAGTGAAAAAAATATGTCGAATTACTTGTAACTGATTTCAAGTCAAAAAATATGGGACGGTTTATGAAGAATGATAATTTGAAATTCCTTTAATGCCCTTAATTAATTTAGAAGAGATTTATTTAACATCCCTTTACATTGTGTTAATTACACTAATGGCACAAGTCATCTCATCCATTGATTAATTAATCTAACAGTTTATAAATGGTTATGTGAGTTCTGTACAAAAAACTGGTTTTGCATTAAATACTCCACTATGTATAATATATATAGATATATATAAATATAGATAGTTATAATATATCTATGATATTTATATATAGATATATAGATATTGTGAGGTCTTTCAGAACCAAAAGCAATGTTCAAACTGTGCAGAACCATGCTAAGCCTTCTATTATTTGATCAATGGCTATAAATGGTGATGGCATAAAAGTAATAAACTTAAACTTTAAATTATATTATAGAAATTACAAAAGGGCAATTAAGGAAATACATATCCCCACTTTAACCTAAAACTGCTACCCTCTTTCATTCATCAGCCGACGCCTTTCGCGCCACTCTCTGTCCAATCTCCCAAAACCGCCACCGATCATAAAAGTAACAGATACCCGTAATAAAAAAAACATGATATTTATGCGCTGGACTGTGACATGTATCGTCTTTCATATTTGCGATGCCCATTCTCATGGTGTGTTGTGGATATTCGATTTTTCAAAAACATAAGCATACGTGTCTGAGATTTGTAGATTGGTGGGGGTTCATGTTCAAAGAATGGAGGATGCATATTGGCAATTGTTGTTTTAATCTTGTGCAAGTATATTGAAAAAATAATGGATCTTTGAAAGGCCTAAAAGGTACTATAACAATATGACCTCATTAACCAATTCTAATAATGCCAGGTATCAAGTAATAACTGGAAATGCAATTTGGCACATCAAGATCATTGGTC
The DNA here is from genome assembly GCA_026074375.1 of Tanacetum coccineum. Classification (NCBI taxonomy): domain Eukaryota; kingdom Viridiplantae; phylum Streptophyta; class Magnoliopsida; order Asterales; family Asteraceae; genus Tanacetum; species Tanacetum coccineum. The sequence continues at coordinate 10,658 of BQNB010122809.1, forward strand.
CAAATCAAACTAGTCAATTTTTAATTATTTGAATTCTTTTTTGCTATGAATTGTAACCAAATAAATGTTTTTTTTAACGCAAATTTGAAATTATGAAAAAAACTACAGAGCTAGAAATTACAAGATATGGATTTAAACATTTCTCGCAAGAAATCCAATCAATATTGTTTTACATCTATTTGAACACCAAGTAAAAGATACGAAACAATATCCTCAAAAAAGAAGCTCCATACGCGGATAAAGATCCAAAAAGCCCTTGTTTGCGGAATTTGCCAAATATCCTACCACATAACATAAAATACCCCTTCTACATTTCTTTTGTGTTTAGAAAACTCAAGCAGTTTTGACCAAGCAATACCATTCTTCATAACATGAAAAATCTGGACATATCAAATTTTTCCCACCATCGAGCAATTTTAACGCCATAAAGTCCGAGCTAACTTACAAGAGTAAAAAGATGCGACATGATTCCGCACTAAACCACAATTTGGGCATAAGAATAAGAAGGAATATCAATCCCACTGAAGTGAAAAGGTTAAGTCTCGTGGGACTTATCAAACAAACGTGCTGCCAAATGGATGGGGGGGGGGGGGGGGGGGCCCTAAAAGATTTACCTTATTGCGAACCCTTCACCTAATATAAAGTTCACCAACAAAAGGTAACAGAAGATCATCAATAATGGTTCTAGCCGAGGAACCGAAAACTCACCAAAGATCCAAGAACATGCCCAGCGATCAGAGTAAGAATAAAGATATAGACCCGAACAAGTTCATCGAGATGGTGAAGCTGCTTCTCCACCCCTCCACAGGGTTTCCTTCGAAAAGAACAACAAACGAAGCATCATTGATTTTAGCTGCAACCTAATACCTTTTTTGAGCTCAACGCATATATACAGGAAAAATCTCGAAGGGGACAGCATTAATCCAATATTCTTCCCAAAAGGAGGGTTCGCACCGTTTCCCACTTTCTTTTTCAAAAGCGCAAGAAGGTTAATACCTTTTGCGGACAAAGAATTGAGCTCTTTCAAGATACAATTCTAAGGGGATAAACTGGAAACCGAACCTGTGTGAACAAAAGGAGAACGATTGCCATATAAGATGTTTGAAATCATTTTTGATATGGTGCTTGTAATTGTTTTCATTTTTGTTTGTGTCTTAAAATTAATTTTGATCATATACTTTGGTTTTTGAAAAATTGTTTCAGATCTATATATGGTTAGCGGTTTAAAAAGTAAATGCACATGTATTGTTTATTGTCATATTTAAATATGATAGAAATATTTGCTTTGTTTACAATGTTCAATCTATTTGTTTATGTGAAATACTTGTTGAACTTAATTGGTAGTGTCTATGAAAATGAACAGATTACAATGCACGTCTGGTCTTAATTGAACATAAAACTTAATTAGGTGATCTTGCACACCTTTTAACATATTATAAGCTTCTTGTATGGTAACTGATTTCTTAATTGAACATAAAACTTAATTAGGTGATCTTGCACACCTTTTAACATATTATAAGCTTCTTGTATGGTAACTGCTTACTGTTATGGGTTGATGTTACATACCAAATTTTGGAAGTTTGAATTAGTAAACATATTAAAGGGTGTAATGCCATCTAATAAAGTAAACATATATCTGTCAACATATAAGCTTCTATAAGAATAAAGTAAACATTTTAATGGGCGTAATGCCATCTATACCAGTCTTTTTATCATACATTCAGCAAGCACTCTTCATTTAATTACTTTTGATTGTTTCAATTTTGCAGGTCAAGGATAATAAACTTTGGATTTGATGGTTTAGTAGTTCCATGTGTTGAACACATTTGGTAAAGATGAGTATGATGGGTAATATGAAAAGTGCACATGTATTTTGTATACACTATGTAGCCGGACGATAGTTATCATGATGAAGATAAAGCAAATTGATAACTATCATGACAAAGATGCACATGTATACACTACAAAATGCAGATTTTGAAGACGCGACATATGTGCATAAATCACTTTCAAGATTACAAAGGTTTTGAATATAGAAGATATGCCTAAAAATGAAGATTTTGAAGAGGCGGACACATGTGCAATTGTGCACAACTGTTGTTTGTTTTATTATTTTACACTTTTGTAAGAAGTAAATAACATGATAAGATAT